>JZKD02S0016250.1:237139-273906 GCA_000966675.3 Picea glauca
CTTCCAAGCCATAATGAATAGCTCTTATAACCTTTAATCCTTATAACTCATAACTCCTAACACTTAAAACACTAACCCCTTTAACCCTTACCGATATTACCCTATTCGTAAAACATTAAATCCATATAATCCATATTCGTAAAACACTAACCCCTTACTGCCATGACATCTAACCCCTCACCCATATAACCCATTACACACGTATCACCTAATTATTAACAACTATAACCCCTATAAGTACAAACATGTATACTCTTTAATTCCTTTAACTAATATCACCCCTAACCTCCCTAACCATAACTCATGTAAGCACTTAACCATTAATCTCTACTCTTTATAATATTTATAACCCATAACACCTCATCTAGTTTATAATTCATTTAACTTTTAATAGTTATAACCCATTATTTCCAAATACCTATAACGTGTTCATCACTTAAATACTAAAACCCTAGCATATATAACCCCTAAGAATTATCCCCTATAAACCCTAAATATTTGTATGTATTACCATTAACCCTTAACACATATATCTTTTATCCATAATTAGCGCCTATAACCTCTTCCTCTAAACCCTTAAAAGGAGTGAAAATAAACCATAAAATAGTTCAATAGCACCAAATTAGTAAATCACACATAATTTTTTTAAGTAATAACCTTCAAAATCTCAACTATGTAGAGTTTGATCAATTCAATGTTTCTCTTCTTGAAAGAGAACTGAAATCAATATTTCATAAAAAACCAAAACACCATTGCATCAGAGCACCAAAATGATTTTCGCAACTGTAGAAAATGATTGTCGTAACTATAGCAAATTTGTTGTAATTGAGATATATATATGATTGATTTGCCGTAAATGACCGTTTGATTCTCACACATGCCATTATTGGTCGCTAGATCGACTAAATGGTGGTTAGTCGCTAGAGTGACCAACATTCGTCGTTAAAACAACCAACCTGGAATGTTGGTCGCTAGAGCGACCAACATATGGACCCCGAAAAAAAAAAGTATATTTAGTACAAAAAAAACAAAAAAAATACGACAAAATTCTAAACCATCGTATTATTTCGTCGTAATTTGCGCCCAATGTATTAGTGATGCTTTGGGAAACCCCCAACCCGGATCCCATCCGACTGCGAGAAATTTTTATAACCTCCATCAGAGCATTCCTACTGGAATGATTCCCAACCAACCTTTTATGAATCATCCTAGAGGAGGGTCTTACAATCTCGGACAGGGCCATGGTGCTTACCAAAACCCTGGATGGGCTACATTTTCTCAAAGACAATCTTTCCAGGGAGCTTGAGGCTAGATGTCATAACCCCATCTCCCTTTTTTGGCCACGCTTAATATGTCAGACTTGTCCAAGTTGATGAATGACCTTGTGTCTCATGATCCTACATGGAACCTAGTCCCCACTAAGCTTCCTTCGAACATTCCTAAATTCGAAGGTAGGAATGGTGAGGATCCTAGTGATCACGTTACTACCTTTCACCTATGATGTTCCTTGAATTCCCTTAATGATGATTCTATTCGATTAATATTATTTCAATGCACCCTCATTGGGGTTGTTGCAAAGTGGTATATCGAGCTACCTAGGGGGACATATGGTACATTTAGTCAGATGGTGTTGGTCTTCCTTAACCACTTCCAATTTCCAGTTCGCTACAATGTTGGCCTAGAACTTCTGTTGAATTTACGCCAAGACAAAACCACTCATATATCAGATCATATCTAGGAGTGGTGTAGAAAGAAGAGGTTGATTAAGACCTCCATACCCCTGACCTTTATTTTAGAATGGTTCCTCAAGTATTTTCAGCCTCCTATCTCGAAGGATGTTGCTACATTCAGGGTTACCACTGAGGAATACACGATCTTCAAATCCCAACAGTTAGATATTATATATGCTTAGTATGGGATGTTATATCACATTCTTTCGGACGCACCATGGTCAACCTACAAACCTAGAAAAAATATTGAACCTCATGTTGATGGCATTGTAGGCTCCGCCAATGTAAAATCCGTAGACTCAGTGACAAGCCATTTGAATGAGTTGTCTCTAAACCAGTCTGCAGGAGGGACAAATTCATCTGTGTCTTCTAATCCCACTCAGTCGACGGATGTACATTCTTCGCAATCGTCGACCGAACCAAATGGTAACCATCAACTAAGAGAGAATAATAAGAAAGGACATAATAATCGTAAGGGTGGGAAAAATAATAATAAACCCAAGGACAATGGTAATAATGAGAAGACAAATAATAATGCTAGAGAGGGAAAGAGAGAAAGACGTAAGGTGAAATTTCCATGTAAGATTTGTACAGATGATCACCTTACTCATTTATGCCCCAAACTTGTGAAAGTTGTGAGGCTATTATCTCTATCTCCTGTCGTGCTGACGAATCCTTTCCCACATAACCAACACATGGCCTCGAGTTCCTCAAATGCTGAAAATGTGGCCGGTGGGAGTCAAAACCCACCATTGCAAGATGATGACCGTTTGTGTATCAAGATTGTCGATGTGAAAGTTCATGTAGCCACTCGATATCAAGATTATATCTCTTCATAGACTATACCTGGTCTAGAATCTCCTCCTCCTACTTCGGAGATGACTTCACATATTGAAAAAATAGAGCCACTGCCTCGTATTCCAAAAGGAGTATTCAAGCGCTCTACCCACAATCCAAATTCTAGAGCCTCCCAGAGCTACTCTATTGTTGAGGACCTGGGCCAAAACCCTTGTGCGATGTTGGTTTTAGAGGTAATCTAGACGTGTCCTTCACAGAAGAATGCCGTACTATCTACGTTAGGAGATCTAAAACCCAGTGGCTCAAAAGTTATCAAGTTTGACATCACAGATGTGAAGCCTCGCTTTCCTTACCATATGGAATTCCAAATCCACATGGGGTAGTCAATGTATACCATCAAACATGCGGTTGTTGATGAAGGTGCTGCTACATGTGTGATGTCCTTGATCTATTAGAAAGCTCTCGGTTCTTCGATTCTTCCAAAATCATAGAACATGTTGACTGCTTTTGACGGTCATTCCTTCCGCCCTCACATTATTGTTCCTACCTTTCTGGTCTAGTTAGGTGGGAAGATGGTAGAGGTGGAGGTCGAGGTAGTTGATGCGTCTCTTGATTATAAATTTTTACTAGGACGCAATTGGACATATGCTATGGTTGTCTTCATATCGCCCGTGTGGGCCACTTCGTTGTATTTTTCACATGACTTCCTCGATGGGACTTTTCCATCAAAAAAAGCTATCATCGAAGCCATGAATGGTTCCAAAAAAACTTGGGATGATATGCATCATCTCTCTTATTTTCTCCCAAATCTTGAAAGAATCGAACAAGATCATTTTTTATATACTTTGATTGAGATAGTCGGTCACATCGTAGTTCCACTTTATATGCACGACATTTATGTCGAAGGAAATATGGCGAGTATTTCTCCTACTATCATGATCGATATCTCTCGTACCCTTGGCAATATTGAAAACGTATATGTCGGTGCAGATTGTTCGCCAGAAGAAATCCTGATCTACACTGAACTCTTCAAGGAATTCCAATATGTTTTTGCTTGGTCATATGAAGAGATGCCAGGAATCGACCCTCGTATTGTCGAGAATGATATTAGAACTTATCTAGATACTAAACCTATTCGACAACATCTTAGAGTTGTCAATCCTTGGAAGGCCCCTACTATTAAGGAAGAGGCAGAGAAGCTACTTAATGTTGGCTTTATCTACTAGGTTCCCTTGATCGAATGGGTATCCAGTCCCGTTCCTGTGAATAAGAAGAAAGGAACCATCCATGTATGTATGGACTTTAGTGACCTACACAAATCCTGTCCTAAAGACAACTTCCCGATACCTTTCATTGATCATATTTTCGATGAGTGTGCAGGAAGCAGAGTGTTTTCTTTTATGGACGGATTTTTGGGGTATAACCAAATTCAAATTAAACCTGAGGATCAACACAAGACAACATTTATTTATCCTTGGGGTACTTTTGTATACCAGAAAATTCCTTTCAGACTTAAAAACCCTGGAGCAACCTTCCATCATGCCATGACCTTCAAATTCCATGATCTTAAGCATATATTCGAAGCTTATCTTGATAATATTGTTGCTCACTCTCGTAAGAGAGCGTATCATGCTACACACCTTCGACTCATTTTTGAAAGATGTCACTACTATAGAATCTGGTTGAACCCTCATAAGTGCATCTTTTGCATTACGTATGGTCATCTTTTGGGATTTCTAGTCTCTGAGACAGGGATCATGGTAGATCCATTAAAGGTTGAGGCAATAGTTCGATTGCCTGCCCCACGCACTATTCAAAAACTTCAAGGTTTACAGGGGAAATCTAACTTCTTACGTTGGTTTATAGTAAACTATGCCAATATCACTAAGGGTTTCATGCATCTTTTGAAGAAGGACACCCATTTTATTTGGGATGAGTGATCCCAGGAGTCCTTCGATGCTTTGAAGAAAGCCTTGGTATCAATGCCTTTGCTGAAGTCTGTTGACTACAGATTTCTTGCTTTATATCACCATGTACTAGGAGATGATTGGTATGGTTTTGGTTCAAGAGGATGATGACCTCCGCGAGCATGCCATCTACTATCTTAGTTGAAACTTAGTCGGTCCTGAGCTTAATTATTCTCATGTTAAAAATCTATCATTGGTTGTCATTCAAGCAGTCCAACATTTACATCATTATGTATTGCTTTGCAAGACTACTGTGGTTGCTTATGTCAATCCATTTCAATAAGTCCTTACCAGGCGTATCATAGGGGGGAAATACAATAAATGTATTGTCATTTTACAATATTTTGATCTCGATTTCACTTTTGTGAAATCCAAGAAATCACTAGTCTTCACAGAGTTAATATCCGAATTTCCACGATTAGATGAATATTTTATCCATGTTGATTAGTTTGCAGACAAACTCATTTTCCTTGTCTCTTTGTCTTCCCCTGGTATGGAGACATCATTCTCTATCTTCAAACTTTGAAGTTCCCTCAGCATCTCACGCGAGATGACCGATGACGTTTAAGATACCAAGATAAGAATTATACTATCTTCGGTGACACTTTGTATGTCCTAGGAATAGACAATATCTTGGGTCATTTTTGAACTCACGGAGAAGCCGAGTCATTCCTAAATGATTGCCACAGTGGGGCTTGTGGTGGTTATCTATCCGAACTTGTGACAACCCCAAAAATTTTGTGAGACGATTATTTTTGGCCTTCTATATTTAATGAGTGTATTGAAGCAATTAAGAAGTGTCACCCCTACCAGGTGTTCACTCGGAAAATGTGCTCGCATCTAGCCCCTCTTCACCCAGTCATTATCGTTGGTCCCTTCACCAAGTGGTGGGTTGACTTCATGGATTGCAACCCAAATTCGGCTAGGGGGAATCAACACATTATTGTGGTCGTCGACTACTTTATTAAGTGGGCCGAGGCCATGCCTACAGTTAAATCCAATGAGAATATAGTCGCCTTATTCGTATTCAATCAAATTATCGCTTGATTCAGTATCCCGAGTGAGATTGTCACTGATCATGGAAGTCACTTTCAGAACCAAATGATGGAAGAACTAGCCGCTAAGATGGGGTTTAGAAATGGTCATTCTTCTCCTTATTAACCCTAGGAAAATGGACAAGTAGAGGCCATCAACAAGTCTCTCAAAACCATTTTGAAAAAAATTGTCAGCCAAAGTAAGTCTAACTGGCCCATTATGCTATATCTCGCACTTTGGGCATACTGAACCTTGGTCAAGACTACCACCGGATTTTCCCCTTTCCAGTTAGTACATGGTGTGGAGTCAATTTTACCTATTGAATCTGAAATCCCTTCTCTTAATTTGGCAGATGCTCTCTTACCTAACACTTTCGATCTTGAGCAACGCCTTGTACACCTAGAGAGTCTCGACGAGCAACATCTAGACACCTCTACAACTATCGAGGTGAAAAAAAGACATGTAAAGGTATAATACGATAAGTCTATCTATTCTTTGTTGTACATTGAGGGTGACTTGGTCTTCTTATATGACCAAGCCAAAGAACTGCTGGGGGAAGGCAAGTTTAAACCCATGTGGCACGGTCCCTATATTGTGCGATGTGTCTTGGAAAAAGGAGCCTATGAGTTAGAAGATTATGAAGGGAATATGTTGGTCGAGCCCAGAAATGGGCTCTACTTGAAAATATATTACGCTTGAGCCCTAGGCTTGAGCGGAACTCTTTGTATATTAATGTAATTTAGTGTACATATATTTTCCCTTTCTTTTCGTCTTCAGCTTGCTTATCGAGTTTTCCCTTGGTTGGAAGATGTCAACGGAGTCTTCGGTCTACCTAGGATTCGTAGATGGAGCCAGCCGTCATACAGGGAACTTGGATTCCACCGCTTGGGTGGTTTACTCACCTGAGGGTTTGCAGGTGTCTTCAGGTGGTGTATGCCTAGGGCCATCCATGAATAATGTGGCCGAATATAGCATTGTTATAGAACTTTTGTGCGATGCTATCTCACATGGTATTCTCTCTTTGGAGGTTCACCTAGATTCCAAGTTAGTAGTATGTCAGTTGAACGACAGTTACCATGTGCGGGATCCTACTTTACTCCGACGATTCCTACGGGTACGTCTTTTAGAACGACAGTTTGATTTTATTACTTACTATCACATTCCTAGGAATTCTAATCATGTATCCGATGCTTATGCTAATTTTGTTTTATATTGGCATTTGTCACATAATTAAAGAAAATAAAACCATCTCATCAATGTACACATTGTAAATATATGTAAATTCGAAGATCCTTGTTTTATATATGTTTCAAAAAATATGGTGTTTATAGTAAAAAATTGGGGCTAACACCCTCAATACACATATACAGTCGATACTACAATATCCATGAAATATATGCCTATGGCGCCAGATGTGTGTCATGGTAACAAACTACGACATTTGTGAGACGTCCAAAGAGTCGCACCCAAGCCTTGGGCACACCAACCACCTGTCAGTGCATGGCTTCCGACAGATCCTCTACCTAAACCATCAGAATCCTATGATTCAAATGAGATAGGTTTCCCTGTACGTTTTGAAAGACTCTCTCAACTTCTCCTCCCACTGCCTCATCTCCCTGGTTCCTCCGGCGATGTCAAGGAATCCCTTCCATCCATCGTCGACCCACGTCTGCATCACATAAGTGTCTAGTTAATCACAATCCAAAGATATTTTTGTTCTACTATACAAAAAAAAATAAAAAATGAAATATTTAAAAACATTTGACATACCTATATCCCTGTAGGCGATCCCTCGTGGGAGTGGCACATCAAGGTCCCCTCTAAAGTTGATCCCTGCATAGGGGTAGTCATCCAGAGCAATGACCTATCGCTGCCACCAGTAGAGGAAATCCTCATTGTAGGGTGCGAGCACCCTACCTCCCCCCTTCCATCTCATTACCTCAGTCCATCATGCCATGGATGGATCACGAGGTCCTCTTGAAATAATCTCGACTCTAGGTCCCAAACCTGGAACCCGCTTGAAAAAAAAACTACATAAGATAGAGGCAAACTTGAAGTTACTCTTTCTACCCTGTTTTCACTCTGTCTACTGGCTCTTCATATTATCTAGTAGTGAGGTACACCAATCATATACTATGGGTCTCTAGCACTCTACAACATAGAACATGGGCAACCTTGATGCCTGGTGCAATGAAGCCAAGCTTGTGATCCTGTTCAACACAAGGACAACAATCTTGAGGCTGAGATTATTTATTACTCAGATTAGGAGTTGACTCACGACCTTCGGAGTCCCTGCTACACAGTGAGCATCTATGTACTCTTATATTTTCATTCCGATCCCTTCTCCCCGTGATTTGAGGTTTACAACCTCACCCTGATGCGATAATCTAGTAAAAAAGTAGATATCCTCTACTTCAATCCTCAATGGTTTCCCATCGAGGTTGAAGCTTTCACTATCAGGATCCCAGTAACCCACAAACATCTCAAGCAACATCACTTGGGCCATCATCCCTTTGAGTGCCTAAAATTTATATAAGCCACATCTTTTCAAGGCCATTTGGGCCCCCAGATCTCTATCCACAACAAAATCTACCTCCTTGTGCTCCATTTCCCTCCATTCTAGCACCATCCTGCCAGATAAAAGTCAAAATTTGAGTTAGCAACCATAGAAGTTATTGATTATGGACTTGTACACGAGCTTCTTCATTTACAATTGCGTATAGGGCTGGGTAGACGCGCCCTGTAGTTTTCACAGTCATGTATAACCCCACGTATACACGACCCGATAAATGGTATCTCGAGTACACTGAGCTACCCAATTTGTGCCCTAATTTACTCAAAATTTGAAACCTATTTAAAATTTTAATCCACTAGAAAGGAAGAGGAGGGGAAGAGGAGTTACCTGATCCAACCAGTTTCTGATTTCGTCACCTGACGCTCCCACAATCACAAGTTGAAGATTGAAGGTAATTTGGTCCAATTTTCACTATTTGGGTAAATAATCAAAATGACATAGTAATTTTTTGTTTTGTTACTATTTATAACAATTTTTACCCACTTTCTATAGTTTTGAGCAATTTTTTCACCTAATGGAATAATACATAAGTGGATTGAGGTGGTTTTTTGTAGTTTCCACTAGGGATTCTTGCGGATTTCAACGTTATGTTGACCGTTCATAACCATGGGCAGTTATTTTCACCACCCAACATATAGGATAGGTATCCATTCCATCATGCATTTTTGCATTCTCCTATAACTATCACTTTTATGCCTTAGGTATGAACCCATTTATTGCGACACAAAACCTTCCATCTGTTATAAGTAGTGTCGTTATCAAGTGGTAGAGACTTACCAAACATAGGTGCCCTAGTTAGATCCCCTACTTCATTTGGTACCCATGTAGAGTTTTTTTCCATAGGACTGAGAGTCCCTTATATATAGTACATGAATTTATGTTGAGCCTCATTTCTCACTCATAAACATGTTGCCTTATACCCAGAGGACTCCCAATTGAGTTCAATATAATCTCTTTTCCAACTCGTCTTCAAAAAGTGAAAAGATTGTCGAGTGAACTTTTCTCTTTCACACTTGTAAATTGGATTTGAAAGGACGTCTATTTGGCACAAGTTTATCCCTTTTTCACACCAAGTAGACTAAATTTCATGAAAAAAAACATTTTTTGGCATTAAGTTGTGATTGCATCTCATTCCCTTGCTTGCAATATTGAGGCTATAGCCAGTTCTCGCTTTGTGTTATAAACCGTTTGCCTCAACAGTTTTTGCATCCTCAACCAAGCAGAGCCTCGTTTATATCCTTCAGAATTTGACACCCTATACCTAGGAGGGAACATTCCCCCGAGTGTCCATATCCCACATGCATCTCCTTGCATTGATCATAGGTATATTCCACTGTTGGAACCGATTTTTCTTACTTGCAACACTCATTTCCTCCTCTGTATCATAACATTCATTTGTTATGAAAAAACAAAAAAGATGGGTGGGAAGGGACTATTATCTTATATTGGCAGCAATCGTGTCGCCTTTGAACATATCACAAAGTTATTGAGTCCATTTATCATCATAATTTTTGGATTAGCATGGCCTTAGGGAGTTGATCTTGTTACAGAGTCTTCTCCACCGATTGGTTACTCTTCCAGTCCCTATAGAGAATTCCATCGATGCCTCCTGCATCTCAAAGTTTCATCATTGATTCTATGCTACGAGAGTCTTCAATATGTCTCATGCTCTTTTTCAAAGGAATTCTATCAACCTGTGTCGTCCATTCCTAAAAAATATTGACTTTGCATGTCGGACATACCCTCAGTTTGTCTCATAATCACATGATATTGTAGTCCTATCACTCACCTTGTTCCTACTTTCATCATTGGTAGGTAACCTTGAACACAACAACCAAAATTTCATCATTGGTCATTGACTGGGTGGTTTCCCTTGTGTTTGACGACAAGACATCTATTCACACATTGGGATTCGTGCAGTGTATTGGTTTCCATTATCCTTATTGGTGGTTTCCCCACCTTTGTCAGCAGTTTTCGTCATTGGATGCTATTCATAGGGTCTTTTTCGTGTACCTCTTGTACTTGGAACACACGAAATACACACAAGGTCATTGGTTTGTGAACATGTTCTTTGCCCGATTTCCTCCAAATCATGAAGCTCCTGCTTTGTACCTTGTGCTAAATGATGAGAGATGCCTTAATTCTCTCCTTTCAATGAGTCGCCTTCCATCGAATTAAACTCATCTATTCTGGAAATGAGACCTAGAGTCTTATGAGTACCTTGAGGCTTGCAGTCATTAGTGGCAGGTACTCTCTCCATCGACAGTTGGCAATTCATCAATGTCTCCTGATTGATGGATTCTTCAGTTGTTTGACACGAACTCCTTTATTCACACTTGTAAGAATGTACTCGATTCCTTGATACCTACTTTCATTATCGATAGATTGTATCGCGTTTGTTAATGGTATACCTCAATGACCAGTAATCAAACGATGTCACATTGTGTTCGACCTCAACTCCTTTATTCACATGATGTAGACTTGCACCCTTGGAGGATTGTGTAGAAGACTTGAAGACATAAGTATGTGGCCACAACTTTACTGATTTGTTTCTTCCTTTTCATTAGACCATTACCTATATGACTTCAGTGATCATGGGAGATCAGATTGTACTCCATTGTATACAGATATATTCATATTGATTTTGCGACTAGTTCTACTGGGCCTTGTTCGTTACTGTGACAACCTTTGGCACGTAACCATTTGTATTTTCCTATTCATGGCCACAAATAGTTGTTTGGTATATTTTCACATGGATCTATAGTGTAGTTCTATTTGCATCCATGTATTCAAAGTCAGTGCAGAATGTAATGAGTGAGTAGTTCTTCCAGCTGGTTCCCCATCACTCCACTTATGGGTTGTTTATAATGTATTTCGGCCATCGCAGATACTCCTATGACCTCACACATAGGGGGCATCTATTATAGAAAGATTTGTCTCACCCTATGCAATATTTCACAAAAGGCCTTTTTCCATTTCCCTATGCAGATTTATGATCCTTGTTTGTAAATCCAAAAGCTAAAAATACATATTTTTCCACATGTACACACCTTGCCTACTATACAACATGCGTATACGCAGGCTGCTCCACTACAACCCGCATACATCAATATTTGTGCCCAAAAATGAAAATTAGTGTCGGGTTTCCATGCCACGACATGAGATCTATGATCCTTGGCCTTCCATATACTGAAAATTTTTCGAATCGGCCCTTCAGTTCGATTTGAAGACTATAAATGGGCCAATTCCGAGCTATAGAAAAGAGAAGAAAGAATTTAACTTTGAGAGAAAATTTACTTAGGAGAAATTATTTACTTCATATTGAGTTTGCATCCGTTTGTCCTTTAAGTCCGAACATAGTGTTCAACCCCCAAGCTCTTCCCTTATTTAATTGAGAACTTCATTGTCTCTCTTTTATGAGCTTGCCTTTGGTGGAGGCCGAACTGGAAGGAACTTAGTTTCTCAATTTCGAACCGTGCCCACACGAAAGTCTGTAACATTTTCACTTATGTTGATCATATATTAATATAAATACTCTTTTCCCGTCAAATTGATATCTTGCAAATATTTGAATTATTATTCCATAGGCGTATTTGTCATGTTTATTAAAAGATTATGTTATTGAATGTGATAACATCATTTATCATCACCATATGCTTGTGTTGCTTGGTTTTTGAGGACTAGTTGCAAGTATATTGCTTTGGGTCAAGTGCTCAATGGTGGAATTCATCAAACGTCTGGATGAATTAGGCCTTTTATCTTTTCTTGCTAGCATATTTGTTTGCATAACATACTTGAGAATAAAGTTGATTTCTGCAATCATTTCCATCTGTTGTGGTTTACCCTAGCCATAGAGAGATTTTCCTCATAACAACATTCCACTCTCTTCGAGTACGCTCCCTCCAAGTCCTAGGGTGATTTCCTTTGATTTGAATGATCTTGTAGAGCCTAAAATTCCTTCTAAACCCTTTCAGATAAGGGGCATTCTTCGATATATTGTAGATAAGGTAACCTATGCAAGTATTTTATCCTCCTCAACTTGGAACTATTTGGGTTTTCCAAGGCTTGTGTCAGCTATCTGTGAGTTTTTGACTTTCGACAGAAGTCCTACACGGGAGCCCTAGCCTCCCCCGTCATATGTTGCTTAGAACAACATTCTCGAGTCTTTTTTAATCTCTTTTATGACTCTCTCAAAAAGCGATAAGATTGTCGAGTGAACTTGTCTCTTTCACACTAGTAAATTGGATCTGAAAAGACATCTATTTGGTGTAATTTTAACCCTTTTTCAGAACAAGTAGACTAATTTCAAAAAAGGAATACTCTAGTCACTAGTGGCAAGAAGAGTTCTCATGGGTATTGTTTTATACTTTTTTGGGCCCAGGGGACTAAATTCACGAAAAAGGACATTCTTTGGAGTTATGTTGTAATTGCATATCATCCTCTTGCTTGAAACATTGAGCCTATTTTCGGTTCCCACTTTTGCATTATAATCCTATTATCTCGAGCAATTTGCATCATTAGCCAAGAAGAGCCTTATTTATATCCTTTGCAGCTTGACACCATGTACTCTGCGAGGAAACATTCCCTCGAGCATTCATATCCTGAATGCACCACCTTGCATTGAGCATAAGTATGTTCCACTTTTGGAACTAGTTGCTTACTTGCGATACTTGTTTCCTCCTCTGTATCATAGCATTCATTTTCCTATGAAAAAACAAAAAAAGACGGCCAGGAAAAAACATTATCTCATGTCAGCAACAATTCTGTCGCCTTTGAACAAAGCACAAAATTTTGAGTCCACTTGTCATCCAAAGTTTGGGTTTAGCATGACCTTAGGAAGCTAAGCTTGTTACTTAGAGTTTTCTCCTCCGACTGGTTAATATTCTAGTCCCTATGTAGAGCTTTATTGGTGCCTCCTGCATCACAAAGTTTCATCCTTGAGTCTATGCTAGCAGAGTTTTCCACATGTCTCATGCTCTTGTTCAGAGGATGTCTATCAGCCTGTGTCGGCCATTTCTCATAACTCTTGAATTTGCATGTCGGCCATACCCTTAGTGTGTCTTAGAGTTACATGAAGTTGTAGTCCCATTGTGCACCCTGATCCTACTTTCATTATGGGTAGGTAACCTTGAACCCAACAATCGACATTTCCTCATTGGTCACTGACTAGGGGGTTTCCCTTATGTTCGACAATAAGAAATATATTCACACATTGGGATTCGTGAAATGTCTTGGATTCCATTAGAATTATTGGTGGTTTCCTTTCCTTTGTTATTAGTTTTCATTATTGGATACTATTCAGAGGGTCTCTTTCATGCACTACTTGCATCTGGTGCATGCAAAATACACACAGGGTCGTTGGTTTGTGAACATGTTCTTCTTCCGAGTTCCTCCAAATAATTAAGCTACTTCTTTGTACCTTGTGCTAACTGATGAGAGATGCCTTAATTGTCTCCTTTCATCGAGTCTCATTCCATCGAATTCAGCCCAACCATTACGGAAACACGACCTAGAGTCCTATGAGTATCTAAAGGCTTGCAGTCATCAGTGGTAGGTTCTCTCGCCATCCACAATTGGGAATACATCAATGTCTCATGATCGATGGATTATTCAAGTGTTTGACCTCAAATCCTTTATTCACACTTGTAAGAATGTACTCTGTGTCTTGATACCTACTTTCATCATCAATAGGTTGTCTCAGATTTGTTAACAGTATACGTTAATGACTAGTAATCAAACGAAGTCTCATTGTGTTCAACCTCAACTCATTTATTCACATAATGTAAACTTGCACCTTTGGTGGATCGTGTAGAAGACTTTAAGACATCAATTCATAGTCACAGATTTCCTGAGCTTTTTCTATCATTCATTGGACCAGTAACTATATGACTTCAGTGATCGTGGGAGATCATATTGTACTTCATTGTATACATATATCTTTAGACTGATTTTGAGAGTGGTTTTCACTGGGCCTTGTTTGTGACTATGAAATTCTATGGCCTTTATTTACCCTTGTATTGCCTATTCATGGCCATGGAAAACTGTTTAATATATTTCCACATGGATCTGTAGTGTAATTCAAATTGGCATCCATGTGCTCCAATTCATTATGGATTGGAATATTGTTATGAGAAACTAGTTTGCCCAACTGAGTCTCCATTACTCCACTTATGGGAATTATAATGTATTTAGGCCATCGAAGATACTCCTCTGACCTCACACATTAGGGGGCATATGTTATAACAAGATTTACCTCACCCCATGCAACTTGATCAGAAGGCCTTTTCCATTTCCCTATGCATACTTGAAGTCCCCTTTTTGCAATTCCCAAAGCTAAAAAACACATTTTCCCACATATACGCGCCCTAAAAACTATACAACATGCACATATACATCTTGCACCATTAAAACCCACGTACATTTTCCACATATACGTGCCCTAACAACTTTACAACATGTGTATATGTAGGTTGCACCATTACAACCCACGTACATCGGGTTTTGTGCCCAAAATAAAAAAAAATGGTGTCAGGTTTCCATGTCACGTCATGAGATCCATGATCCTTGACCTTCCATATAATGTAAATGTTCTGAATCAACCCTTCAGTTCCATTTGAAGGCTATAAATGGGCCATATCCAAGCTGTGGAAAAGAGGAGAAGAATTCAATTTTGAGAGAAAAGTTACTCTGGAGAAATTATTCACTTCATATTGAGTTTGCATCTCTTTGTCCTTTAAAGTCTGAACACATTGTTTAGCCCCCAAGATCTTCTCTGTTTAATGGAGAACCTCATTGTCTCTCTTATATGAGATTTATTTTGGTGGAGGATTGAAGTGGTGGAGGCCCAGCTGGAAAGGACTTAGTTTCATAGTTCTGAACATGCCAACACAAAAGTTTGTCATTCATACACTTCTGTTGATTACATTTTAATATAAATACTCTTTTCTCCTCTAATTAATGTCTCACAAATATTTGAATTGTTATTCCATGGGCATATTTGTTATGAATAATGATGGATTATTCTATTATATATGCTAAATTTATATATTATCACCATATGCTTACGTATCTTGGTTGTTGAGGACAAGTTGCAGGTATATAGCTTTGAGTGAAGTACTCAACGGTGGGCTTCATCGAATGTTTAGATGAGGTAGGTTATTTATCTTGTCTTGTTAACATGTTTGTTTATATAGCATACTTGAGATTAGAGTTGATTTCTGCAGTCATTTCTGTCTGTTGTGGTTTACCCCATGCCATAGAGTGATTTCCCTCGTAACAACCCCTCACGTAGATAGAATAATATATTTTCCATGTAATACATGCTGACATTAGTTAATAAGGCCTATTTAATAAATGAGAACAAGTCAATGTAAGAAGACCTAATAGAAGCTTTCTCTTCTAGAAATATATTCCTCTAGAATGTTCTTTAGAAGATATAATTAGTATAAATAAGAGTAGGAAGCATGCAAAATCCTTGTCTTGAGAATTATTGTAATAGAGTGATGCTCCGTTGGAGGTTTCCCCCTCGAAGAGGCAAACAAACATTGCTTTATTTCAATAAAGGTATCATTGTTGGTATTGTTATTCTCATTATTTTGTTTTTCACTTATGATTGCATTCAAGATACCATAAACATATAACCACAAATACACAATACACAATAATTTTACATGGAAACCCAAATGGGAGAAAACCACATAATGTTTTCTTATATATATCAGAATATTACATTCATAGGAAGCACCAAATTCCAAAATTCTCTAGCACCAATTGGAAGGAGGCACCAACCTCCTTGTTTACAGGCTCCAATTTGAAGGAAGCTACAACTCCCTAGATATTTAAGCTCCAAGTGGAAGGAGGCTCCAACCCCCTATTTTACATGCTCCAAATTGAAAGAAGATACAACTCCCTTTCCTTTCCCCTTCCTTCCTCCATCGAATATAAATAAGAGAATCAACCTGCCATGTTGTTGTCACTGATACTGATATATCATCATCATCAAAATATATACAACCACATAAAACTCATGCCAATATCTCCAAGAATATCCTCCAAATCATGTTCTCAAAATAACCATGATATGTATCAAACTATAAGCCAATACATCCAAGATGTGCCTCAAAGAATATACCATGTCTCAAAACATATACCCAAAATATGCCTTAAACATGTGCCAAAATATCCAAGATGTACCTCAACCATGTGCCAATACCTTCAATATATGCCTCAAGCATATGACAATACATCCAAGATACAAGCCTCAAAATATATAGAATAACATACCTTTCAACATGTGAACAACCTGGTGCATCAGATATCAAATATTTAGACCTTCCTCAACTTCAACGTCAAGAAGAATACCTTCCTCGAAAGTTTTCCTCAACCTCATGGCACTAGAATGAGCAACAGGTGGGGCCTCTCATAATGATACCAATATAACCAAAGGGGGGCTCGTGGGACACCCCGTACTTGAGCCATGGGAGTAACCTCATATAGGGTTTCCCCAAAACCATTCACACATCTGCAACTCCGAGAATTCTCTCCTTCGTACTACTTCGCTATCTCACTTGCACCAAGAGATCACATACTTGCTTGATTTCACACACTTGATTGATGATAAAATGAGAGGCTCTTGATGGGTATTTATAATTTTCCAAGCACCTCCTTTATTTGAATTTAGGGTCGACCTATAAATTCTTGTTTCAATTATGTTTCTCCTTTTCCTCATTTTGGGGTCGAGTCCTAACTTTTTTTTGCAATCGTTTAGGGGATTTTTAACCATACTTCGGGGCTTCATCTTTAAGAGGGTATAACTTTGTTGGGTATGTGTTATATTCTTTGCACAACTAGAACTAGTGTCCATTTTTTGTCGGTCCTTGGTTTTCATGTCCATTTATGGGCGGTTTTCCATCACATGGTTTTTCATCGATGGTTTTCTATTTTTGGTTAAGGAATTAGGGTTGTTGACTAATCTAGGTCATTGGATTAGGGTTTTGGATGTCATTGGCTCCTATATGTATATTGTATTTTAAATAATGTATGATGATGAATGAATATATAATATGCTAGTTTTATTAGTTTGGGATTCCAAAGGAAAAATATGTGTGTAATGTTTGTATTTGCCATTGCATCTTTTATGTTATTTTATTGAAAATATGCTTGTAGTAAAATATTGTACAAGGTTAAAATATGCATTTAGTATTAGAGCAATTATTGGCTTCAAGGGGACGCCTTTTTGGTCAAGGGTTTGGCTTGGGACTCTAATAATCCTTGTTACAGTGGGAGATCTGCGATATTGATTCTTTAGGTGAAAAGAAATGGTCAGTAGTTCCAAAATATAGATCGAGAAATTTAATGTGAAAACTTTTGAGCTATGGCAGCTCAATATGGAAGATTTGTTGGTATATAGAGATCAGTGGGTCTCAGTGGATCCACGTACTGCACCTACAGGAACTTCAACAGATGAATGGAAAAATTTGGATCGAAAGGAGAAGAGCACAATCTGATTATGTCTCTAGGATTCAATATTACTGAATATGTTAGGGGAAGATACAAACAAGGAGTTATGTGATAAGTTGGGGAACTTTTATCAGTCTAAGTCCCTGGTAAATAAATTTTTCCTATGGATTTTTTTTTATAAACTGAGGATGAGATATGGAGACTCTGTGACAGAGCATCTGAACACCTTTAACACTGTGGTAAGTCAGTTTTTATCTATTGAGATTAAAATTTCAGATGAAGATAAGTGTATTAGTTTACTGTGCTCTTTACCAGACTCGTGGGAGTCAATGCTTCCAAGTCACTTGTCGTGCCACACAACAATAAAGGGAAGTCTCAGCTCAATCAACCTCTGTAGTATTATCCATTTTTATACTCGTGTCAGTCCATCCACATTTTCTCTATCATCTCAATTCACTATCCTAATCAATTTTGTGTCGATGATGGGGGATACATCATGGCCCCTCTTCGATGAGTCTATTCCTGTTGACTTCAACACATTATCCAGGAGTCAGAATTAGAAACCAATTAGTTCCTTGGAGCCTACATTCCTCAATGGTAGGTTTCCACACATTAGACAATGGGTTTACATAATTGGCCCCTGATTGGAAGATTCCATCGAATTTTTGACTTCAACTCATTGATTCACACCCTTTGAATTGTACTAGGGTACCTTGGGAGTCATTGACATCACTGGTGATTTCCCTCTCACTGGTTAATGGTATACATTAATGACAGGTAATCAAGTGGTTTCTACCTTGTTTGACATCAACACATGTATTCACATGGTCAAAATCGTATTGGTTCGAGATTAGGATGAAGACCCTGGGAACTCTTTTAGGTCCCTAATAGTGTTATGTGCCCAACCCAGGTTGCGGTGGAGAGATGTCCTATTGATGTACATTATCACATAGATCCACTTTGTATTGGTTTGTGGCTATGTTGTTGTCATATCATAGCTCCATTGTGTACTTTTTCATGGCTACGACCTGATTCAGTCATGGAGGTATCGTTCCACATTGTATCTCCGATGGCCTTATACTTAGTTAGTACTTTCATGGATCCATAATGTATTGGTCGACGACCATTCGTTGAGGCAGTTTACTCCAAGCATAGATATGCCTACCTTGGGCACGATACATATATATTGATATTGTTTGATGTTTTTTTGCAGCTTCCACTAGGCTCTCCTATTCCAACACCACTTGGAGCACATATTTTTGTAAAGTTTTTAGGCCATCAATTTCTCTTCTGAACTCACACTTTAGGGGGCATCTGTTACACACCAAAATTTCACACTTAAGTGTTGCAAGTGTCATAAAGTGTCATATGCACCTTACTAAGTGTCACATGAACTTTGTTAAGTGTCGCATGCACCTTACTAAGTGTCGCATGAACTTCACTAAGTCACAATCCCTAGTCAGTGTGGAGGAGAAATTTATCATATGAAGGTCAAAATACTATGTGCACATATATTATTCATTATTATTCAAAAAAAGGAAATTAATTTAGTGTGAGAATCCATCTCACATTTAGTTTCCTAATCTAAAGGAGAATTTGAGAGTCTCATGGATCATTGAGAGATTTTCTCAAAACAAAATCCTAATTTAATGGATCTTGAAAGATATTTCCTCCTTAAAATCCTTGAGATATATTTTCTCCCTAAAATCCTTGAGAGATATTTTCTCCCTAAAAATCTTGGAGATCCCAACTTAGTGGATCTAGTGAGTGATATTATCCATGGTGGTTAAGCCTCCAAATCCTATATAATGAGGGAATTCCAAGGTGAGGCGGTGAAGGAATCCATTTGAAGCATCATCATTTTGATCTCAAGGAATTCATGCAAGGGATGGACAGGAGGAGCATTGGAGGGAGCTTGTTGAAAATAAACATGATTCTAAGTGTTGTCCATTGTTTCTCATGAATATAAGCTTGGACTATTCCCATACTTCTATATCTCATTTACTTTACACATGAATTTTTATGCTTGTTTCATTTAGTTAGATTTGCTTTCATCTAACTTTGTGAAAGTAGTAGAAGAGGAAGACCATTGTATCTAAATGCAGTAAGATCGTGATCAAGCTAGGAATGGATCCATAAGGAGAAATGAGGAAAAAGTTCAAATCAGGTGCACTATGATTTCCTTTTCTCTCTTCTCATTTTCATGTGTGAATAGATAGGAGCAAGGGATGTTAGTGTCCACTTTCTTTATTCTGTCTTAGTCGAAGAAAACCTAGCTAAGGGGAGATTAACCTATCTATAGGGTAATATTTCTCACAACACTTGGACATCATGAATAGTTCTATGACCTTGAGTTAGAATGACTCATGAAGGAGTACGAAGGAAAAACCGATTCAAGTGTACCATTTCTTATGTACATAACGTAGAAGTATAGTGACTCTCTACCGATCACATTGGGACAGATTGAATATGAGGGAGATATCCCAACCAGACATCCCCCTTCACCTTCAAACTAGATTGCAACATGTTGGCTCACTATATCGGTGGGAGGTAGTGAGGCCAATGGAGTTCCTAGAAGAGGTGCCTTGGTGAAATCTGTTGAGAACGTAGTTGGGTGACTTGACATATTGGAGGAAATGAGGAGTTGTGGATGTGACGAGTTTGCAGATAGAAAAACATGTTTGAATGTGAATATGTGAGTTATTAAGACAGAGGGACGATGATTGGACTAGCTACCCAAGCAGTCGATGTCACAAGGGGATCCAATACATGGAAGCATGGGAAGATAGACCGAAGTATGGAAGCAATAGTAAGTTAGCGAGGTAATACATTTCGTAGACTCATGTAACTTCCTAAGCGGAGTTCACCTTGATGACAACAGTTGAGGATACAACAGTCGAAGAGTGGTGATAAGATCCAGAGATGGGGAAAACATGCCATATATATCAACAAATTTTTTCGGGGATGAAAACAACTTGGAGTGGGGGAGGATGTAAGGTATCCCATGAAACCCATCAAGTGCGCACACTCTTTGGGTAGAATTGGGGATGAGTTAGGCAAGATAATATAGAGAGAATGTGATCGATTGAGATAATGAATATGTGTAGGTGTGAGCAGGGGCACCTTGGGTGCATAATGGTGACATGTCACACCAAGGGGGCATACACCTTAATTTCCTTAGAAAAATTGATGAATACTTGGGTTGCATTTGGGAAAGGGTGGTGAAACTTGGTAGCATGCCCAAGGAGTGGACCCATTTACCCTTGACAACATGGGTGCAATGGAGAGGTTGGACGACCCCATTGACACACCCATGAGGAGTCACACCAATCAACACAAGATAATACACAAGGAAAGGGGATCAAGTCCAAGGATGGGGGGTGACAATCCTAGAGACATGACGATTGATGGGCATGCAATCTTGTTTGGGTGTACCGATTCCATGGAGGTGTGTGACGATTCAGTTGAGTGTGGGTTCGCAAAGGGGCATGACACACCCAAAAGGCATGAAATTTCACATTGGTGACCATTGCAGTCAATATAATAGCACAAGGGTGCACAAACAAAGAAGGAATATTTTGGAAAGAGATTTGGGGAGAAAATATCGAGGGTAAAGTATGAGGAAAGGAATAATTGAGGCAGAGCTACCAAGATGGAAGACAAGTATCCAAGGTTGGGATGCTCTAAGAGATTTTCGGGAAGTCTAGAAACATAGGTTTTTTGGAGGCATGTGTGAGGAAGAACCAAAATATTTTTTAACTTAGTGAAGTATGTGGTAATGAAAGGACAACAAGTCTGTAGTTGAGGGCATGTTTGAGGTGCACCACAGGAGGTTGTGGAGATAGTTTTGGAAGAGAGTATTGATGTGATGAATCCGTGTATGAGTGTTGTTGTTCTTGAGTTTATACTTAAGGCTTCAAAGTATAATGTCAAGGCATCCAAAAAATAAAGAGAGTTTTTAATATGAAAAGAAAATCAATTCTTTAGGGAAAGAAATATATGGCTGATTTTTAAGTTGTCTTTGCCTAGCTTCCCAACGTTCTTGGAGGCTTATGTCTTGTTCAATCACTTCCCATGAACGTTCAAGTTCAACCTGGGTGTTAGCAATCTCTAATATGGTATTAAACAAGTTTAATGCAATGTTGGTCTGGTCTGTGAGACCGGGCTCAATATTAGGTTGTCTTGCAACAGGTACAACCATGGAGAAAAGAAAGTTAAAAGATCTTTGTTTTTTATGTTTTCTTTTTCTATTTTCAATTATATGAGAAAAGTTCCTAAAATTGAATTAATGGTATAACAATTCAGAGGTCGTTTTCCGTATTTGAGTCAAATTTGAAAATAATGAATGTGATGAGAGAAAAACATAAAGCTGTTAAAACAAAATGAGGCATCAATCATAGAAGAATCTTACTCTGCTACAGAAGAAGAAAAATGGAGGTGAAACCTTTAATGAAGAATAAAAAGTGGCAATCTACTAACTCATGGGTCTTGTATTTGCTAATAGCTAATACAGAGGAAAATCTGTAAACAATTAGATAACTGAATGAACATATAACCACATTAGATGTTGTACTAAGTTGTGATTAGGAATTCATAAAAGACATATGAATAAAGATGTTTGAGTATAAAATAAAAGAAGAACACTTAACTCAAGAGTGACGAAATATGGAGTCTCTGGTCTGTACTCATATTAATTCTTGAAAAGGATATATTTATCTATTACAATCGGCAAAAAACCAGCCCTGTTTTAGTCTTTTGAAACTATATTTATACAAAAGGTTACCAACCCTAGACAGTTAGAATTCTCCTTACTCCTATATACTAACGGTTACAAAATAAAAACTTGAACCGTTTCACTTGGTTACTTTCTATCGCTCTCTCATACCGGCATAACGACATGCATATGTTACTTCATTGATTCTTTGAAGTATTTCCTTCACCTGGCTCGAAACACTTGACGCACCTACTTAGAAATTGTATTAATATTCTTGAAGGCTCTGTCACATATTTTGCCTCAAAAAGATACAAATTTCTCTGTAATCGCGACAACCTGTCTTCAATCCTTTTATATTCAGAAGTTATTAACTGTAATTTTAGATTTGGCTTCACTATCCATCTATCTATTTGAGCAATGTCAACCTGATTTACTTGTGAAATTTCGGCCTGAGTTGTCTCTAGGCCTTCTTTGATGTCTAGTTGATGTTTTACAATGTTAATCTGTCCTAGTACTTTAAAACAATCATCATTCCCAAGGGATAGTGATTCTTTGTTAAGTAAATAAAACATGTCTTCGCAATCCTCTTTTATTTCCTTGGTCACTCTTTTAATCTCAGCTATATTGGCCTCCCATGTCTTTAATATTATGTCGCCTCTGATTTGCTCTTCAATAGTCAATCTGGTAGTTTTGGGAGTTACAAACATTTCTTCCTTGGAAGATGACACAACCACTTTTTGGAAAGTGATCCGGTATGTAGTAGCCTCACTTTATCTGAAATAAATATTCTCTAATGATTGATTTACTTCCTGAAAATAATTTTGGATGATCTCTACTTTAGAGAATAGGTTTTGTTGTGTTGCTTCCAGTTTCTGTTGCAATTCCAGTGCCTAAGATTGAAACACTATTATATTTACAATCTTGCTTTCAGTAGAACCTAATTTAGCTTGTATATGCCTTACTAACTCTTATTGTTGAATGACATGCCCTTGACTTGCTTGAGCGGTCTTGTGTATCTCTTCAAGATCAAATTTAAGTTGTTGAATTTCTTGTCTGTCTTTGGCTCTAGCTTGTTCGATTCCTTTGCTATAACTCTGAGTTTAGTTCCGAGCTTATGAGTCTTTTTCTCTCCAGAATCATCTAGGAAATTAATGGCTTCGCGCTCCAAGATTTCAAAAATATGCATCTAGGACCTAATTGAATCTACAACATGTGGTGTGGTATCAGACAGAACGTCCGAGTTCAGATTTGAGCCTTCACCGAACTCATCACTCTTATTCAACGTTTTCTTGGGTGCCATGATGCATGTGATAAAAAGTGAATACCTGTTATAGAGGAGAAGGCATAATATTTTCTTGAGTAAAACTTACTACTTTGCTGAAAGCGAGAATGAAATTTGAAATAAAAACTTTTATTCACCCTCAGTTTGCCTTAATTCGAGCGTGCTTCTACTGATGATGAATTTATTTGTTTTAATGAGGAGAGTAAAACTAGAGATACTCGCCTTATGCTATAAAATATTTCTATTGATCCATAATAAATATTACCAAATTTCGGCGATTCACGACCGAGAGTTTTGGATGTATCAACATTGAAATATCCCGAAACATGAATGTGTGAAAAATCAATTTATATTGTTAATTGTTTGGTTAGAGGTTAAATTAAACATGCTTAAGAACTTAATGTTTTTGGCACTTCATTCTTTGGGTTTTTTTTGGGCGTGATGAATGTCAGCTTTCCGATTCCCGAAATTACAACTGGTTTAAATTTATATTAAGCAAGTTTAACCTTTTTTTTAATTAATTGTAATTAAGTAAGGGTATCATGACTTTGTATATCGGGATTTGGAGTTCATTGTTCGAGGCAAGATTTCCGAAACACAAGATTACGACAAGTTTTAATTAACATTAAGAATTTTAATCGTTTTAATTAACTCAGTTTAATTTTAAACTAATTTCGCGACTTCAAATTTTGGGATTTTAGAGTTCACTCTATGTCTAACTGTTTGTATCGCGAAACCATGAAACACGATACTTTGGAAGTTGTCTTAGTGTTTTTACCTTTTAAACAAAGGGCGGCTCCAATATTTAAAAAGATTTTAGACCATTGGATTAATGAGAAGGCTTCATTCGACGATGGTGTCCAGTGCATTCGTGTTCTTGTTTTTATTTAAACAAAAATGAAACTTATTTTAGTCTAAAGTTTAGAAAAATATATATGTTTCAACATAGGCTCCATCTATGGATCTTGTCTCCTTGTGGGACGAGAAGAACATGTAGACCGAGTGCCTTTATTGGGTAAATGGAGTCATTATTGCAGTTCCGTGAAACACATTCTGAAAGAAAACACAAAGAAGGACTTAGGACTTCATCCATACCTCCGAAAACGTTCAAAACTTAATCGTTCATTAATATTGAATCCAGGCTTTAATTACTTCCTTCTCTTAAACAGATTTTAGAATTGCTTGAGATAATCAAAACAACCTTAATCAATCTATCATTCTTTGCTCTATTTTATTCGCATCAAGGCAAAGTGATTTTAATGTTTTAAACAGGGAGTCCTGTGTTAGCTTAGAATGTAGATCTAGCTTGAAAAAGGAAATAGTTGTCAGAGTACGTTATAATGCATATATAACAACCTTATAGATATCATAGGCATTGCTTCACTGTCAGCGAGACTGTTCAATACCCTGGTGAATTTATCTAATTCCCATATTGAATTTCATTTCATCACTTCAAATGTTAAGATGAGGGCAATCATTTTATGAATTTCCTTTCATCATCTATGTTTAGACTAGATGGGGGAAATAATTGTATGAATTTTCTTTCACCATATGTCTTATTTTTAATCAAACATGAAGTGAGGTCAATCAATTGGTACATAATTAGAATATACCAGGGATGATATCCATTTATGTTTTAGCAATAGAGGTCTGTTAACTCACTTTGATTACTATGGACTAATCCTTTTCGGACTTTCAAAACACCTTCATTTACTCATAATTTTTCATGGGGAATTTTATTTTCCAGGGACTTTCCTTGAGTGAAAATAATCAATTTAAATCTGGTAAAAGGGCTAAAGTAGTTAGGATTAGTTCGAACATACTTTGTATTTCATTTAAGGTTAAGAAAATCATCAGGATTTTTCCAATTCTCATGTGAAAGATCTGTTTTTAGGTTTTCAGAGTTAAAGTGAAGCTATTTTTCTTCTTTGAAGATCAAAAAGAAAAGTCCTTTTTGTAATTAATTTTTTTTTTTTTAGGTTCAGAACCAAGACTTAAGAATTAAGTTGTAATTTTGTAACCCTCTGACTATAACTTAGGTGATAATATTTGTACCAATGAGACTTTTGTCTTATTTATTAATATTTCCTAGAAAATTCTAACTCAAGTTGATAGAGCACAAGTTCATACCTCATATTTTTTTTTTATATTTTTTTTTATGTTAAGAAAATTACTATTCTATCACCTGTTTCGAGAGAAATTTAATGCGAGTACTGAGTCTGCCCTAGATTATCTCTTGGTTATTAGCTTGTATCCTGCGATAAGACAAAATTATAGCAGTCAGAGAATATTGTAGATTAGAAACCTACTTGTTGCATATTTTGATAATTTGATTTTTATGAAATTGACTAACCTGTTTCTATTTACAGTAAAAGTAAAAACTTACCGAAACAAAGGTAATTATAAAAAAATGATGAAAACCAAACCGATATGTACAATGAGAGTTTGGAACCATATTACTACACAAAATGCTTGAGATAACGCCCATTGATAGGGGCATTAAGAATATTTTTGTCAATATTTTCTAACAAAAACACATTCTTTCCTTCAGAAGCTGAAATTTTGTACAGTCCACACTAGATCTAATCAAACTTACCATGTTTCCCAACATCCTCTTTTCTGGCTTCCCATTTTAGAACCAAATCACTAGGGAGAAATTCCCTATCTTTAGCTTTTTGGGTCAAATAAGGCTTTCATATTATCTTGATATTTCTGTAGTTTTTCATCTACTTCAGCCCTATTTTGTTGAACTTCAATCAATTGATTTATCCTCCTGGTAATTTCATTTGGCTCTTCTTTTGAGTCTTTGCCAAAGTTTCATTACTGGTAGCGCTAGATTTATGGGTAAAATAATGTCAGTATCATATACCATCTGAAAGGGAGACATTCTGATTGATCCTTTAGTGCCTATCTTGTTAGCCCATAGAGAATATTTTAAATGTACATGCCGCTTTCTTATTTTCGGTCAGTACTTTCTTAATTATAGTGATCAGGATTTTGTTAGATGACTCGGCTAATCCATTTCCCTATGGATAATAGGTCATGGAGTGTCCTAGCACAATGCTATACTTTTGACAAAAAATTATCATGGCCATGGATTTGAAGGCCTGAACATTATTAGTAACTATTTTTCGAGGACAACCAAATCTTGATAGAATATTCTCCTCCAAAAAACTGATCACTACTACGTCTATTGCATTTTGTGTAGGAATAGATTCCACTCATTTAGTAAAATAGTCTATAGCGGTTAGAATCCATTTATGTTGAGCACTTGAGTGTGGATGAATTTCTCCAATAAAATCAAGACCCCATTGTTGAAATGGAGCCTCGGTTTTAACTAGAACTAAAGGTAATGCCGGAATTTTCTGCTTGCCTGTGAACAAATGACAAGGATTAGAAGTTATGACTTTAGTATTTACATCAGTGAATAATTTCGGCCAATACTATCCATCTCTTAATATTTTATAAGTCGTTTCTCTCCAAGCGTGATGTCCTCCACACACTCCTTCGTGGAATTCATTTATAACTTTTTCTGTTTCAGATTCTACTAAACAACTCAGTAAGAAACCCAGGGGATCCTTCCAATATAATTGACCATCTACAATACAATATTTTACAGCGTGTAACTTCAATGTCTTGGATTTAGATGGGGTTAGGTCGCTGGGGCACTGAAGGGTCAGTAGATAAGAAACAATGTTGCTGTACCAAGATGAAGAAGAGAATTTTTCTAAAATTTCGGTTGCGGGCACAATAACATCAAGTTTGTCTATCTCTAAAAATCCTTTGTACTCCCGTAGATGATTTATTCCGAGTTCTTTTAGATTTGATTCAGCCAACAATTTAGCCAAGCCCTGACCTTTAATAGGTTTGGTCGGTTTAAATTCTAGGTCAAATTCCTGAATTTTGGCTAACCATCTGCCCTTCCTTCCATCGCTATCGGGTTGAACTAGTATATCTTTAACAGAACTGGTGGATACATAAGCGGTAATCTTTGAATGTAGCACATAGGTCATGAAAGATTTGAGGGCTTTCGCCATCGTGTAATCTTGATTTTCCAATATATCATATTTTAGTTCGGCATATTTGAGACTTTTACTAAATAACACAATTGGCTTCTCAAAACCCTCATCATTCTTTTGTAATAGTATGACTGCAATAGTATGTTCAAAAGCGAATGAAAAAATAAAAACTTCTTTCAAATAATCAGGGCTTTCCAGCACTAGTGCTTCACCTATGAATTTCTTAATATGTTTGAATGAAATCTTATCTTCGCTTGTCCACTTTACATCATTGTCCTTCTTAATCATATCTGTAATCAATTTTATGATTTCAACAAAATTCAGAGTGAATCTTCTCAAAAAATTTATTTTTCCTAAAAAATGACCGAATTTCTTTTCTATTCCTGGGAATATTAATAATATCTATTACTTCAATCCTTTTCAGGTCAATTTTAATTCCATCCCTAGACACTATATGGCCCAAGAGTTTACCTTCTTGCATTGCAAAATGAGATTTCTTGGGATTCAGAGACAAACCAAATTTGTGACATTTTTCGAAAGTTTGCTTGAGGGGTACTAGATGTTCTATATCAGAGTTAGAAAAAATAGTTAGATCATCAAGATAAATAACAACAAACTTATCTATTTCACCGACAAAGGTGATGTCCATAGCACATTGGAAAGTTGCTCCTGCATTCATTAAACCGAAAGGCATTTTATCATGCATAAAGGTACCCCAAGGGGTAGTGAACACAATTTTTTCTTTATCATCTTGATGTACTAAAATTTGATTGTAGCCCGAAAAGCCGTCAATCATGGACATTTTATTCGCTCCAACGACTTTCTCTAAAATGTGATCCATTTTAGGCAATCTATAATTGTCTTTGAGTGACGATCTGTTTAAATTTCTAAAGTCTACACACAGTCCGATTTCACCATTTTTCTTTCTTATCGGAACTAAATTAGCCACCCATTCGGAGTATCTGAGTGTGACAATGATTTTAGTGTCCAAAATTTTCTTTACCTCTTTCTCTATCACGGACAATAACATAGGATTTATTTGTCTAAGCTTCTACCTGAATGGTTTGACACCTTGCTTCAGAGGAATTTTATGTTCCATTATAGTGGTGTCATAAGTTCTCAATTCATCATAGGACCAAGAAAAAACATCTTTATACTGTCTAAGCAACTCAACATATTTACTTTTTATTTTAGGAGGAAGGTACTTGGATAATTTACCAACCTAGGATTTTGTTTGGTGCCTATATCACAATATTCGACTTCTTCTGGCTGAGGCTGTAAAGTAGAATTCATAGGAATGTCATCATGATTAAATAACCTCTCCAAGGGAATCATACCTTTGGGAGTATAATTGTTTTTTAAAATAAGCATACGATGATTAGCAATATTATTTTGAAATTATTGAGGATCTTCCCCTTCCTGCATAATCCAAGCAAGATCATTCTAATTTTCTTGGTCGATATGTGTTTCGGCAAAGTCATCCACCATTTCTAAAAATTGTCTGATTTGTTCATTGTCTTTGAAAACCTACCAATGTTGAATATTATTTGGTATTAAAGGTCTATGTCTCATCTCTATATGGTATTTTATTTTAAAAATCGCAGGAGGCACAAACATTGAGGCTTCTTTAGCCAATGAATCTACCCATTGATTTTTTGTTCTAGGGATGTAATGAACATTAACTGACGAGAAAAAATTCTCGATCAGATCCTAGGCACAATTTCTGTAAGACCTCAACCTTGGGTTCTTAGCTTGGTACTGACGATTAATTTATTTAATAATTAGTTCTGTATCGCCATAGACTTCTAAATTCTTGATTTTTGATTTCCTGGCAGCTTCTAATCCTAAGACCAAGGCTTCATATTTACATACATTGTTAGTGTAATCTATGTCCCATTGTAACCTGTAAGAAAAAGGAATAATAAACTCATCGTCGAGTGCCAAAAATAACACTCCAGCTCCTGCTCCTTCACATGACGAAGCACCATCAAAATACATTTTCCAAATTCCAGTACTATATACATCTTTATTGGTTTTTTTTGTTTCTTCTTTTTCTGTACAATCTTTTTATGTGCAATCCTCTAAGTCATCATCTATTGATAAAATACAGTTTCCTAAATCTTGATCTTCAATATAAATAGGGTATTTATTCAGATTCAACAGATAACTTACTGTAAATGCTAGTTGTGTTTCTCTGTAAAGGCGGGTGAACTGTCCGCCGAAAATTGGGATTGTCGCGTATGTCATGTCAAGTGGAAGGGATCCTCCGAGTTTAGTGCCCCAAGACCTAGATAAAAACATGCCATACTTTGGTGGTATATCAATTACAACCACATCCATCAAAATAATCTTTACAGGAATCAGTGCAAGATTAACCACTAAATATTTAATCATACCCAAACATTTAACTTTTCTTGAATCAACAGAATAAAGATCCCCATATGGTCATGTAATTTCAAGACCAATTCTATCCATAATACCTTTGGGCATCACATTGTGGGAAGCTCAAGAATCCAACATGCAATTATGAAGAAGATGATCATGTACAATTAGGGTAATGTAAAAAGGAGCGACAATATCTCTAGCACCTTCAAAATGTGGACCAAAAATTATATTTGGTTTATCATCTTCTAAATTTATGACATCGGCTTGACTTTCAGTATCAGAAAAATTTATCATTTTAGCAATTTGTTTTCTGTATGTGGGGTTTTTTGCCAATTGAACCAGGGGTAATGGAATCATGATTTTATTAATCCCATTCTCTAAATTAAAACTTCCCACTGTGCTATCGACTTCTCTAGTTTGGATTTCTATTTCCTTTTTTTCTGATTTATTAATTTGTGTCTCTTTTGTTTCATATGTTTTTGTTTCTGCCATGGGAATTTCCATTGTTCTTGTATTAACAATTAGTGTTCCTACTAGATTTGTCTTTGTAAACTGTGTGTCAACAACCTTGGTTTTAACAGTCTGCTTTTCAACAGCTTTTGGAGCTGCCTCATTTGTTTCCCCCCTCGACAAAATTTTCTTCGGTAGGGCAACTGTGACATTTTTGTTTCTAGACCTTAGATTATATTTATGTTGGAGCTCAACCATTATATTATCAGTGATTCCTTGATAAGATGAATCATCTGTAATATTTCTATTCTCATCATTTTTGGACCTGTATTCTGTATTTAAATATTTTTCATAATCTTGTCTCGTCAAATAAGGTTCTTGACAATCATCATCAAAATTATTCATATCTTCTTCTAACTCCTCAAAATTTCACATATCTTTTCCCCTTATGAAATTTTCATTCTTAAAGGGGGCCAAAATCTTTTGATCTTCATTCTTGATCTGTCTTTGATGTATTTGAGGGTTAGGGTTCCTTATGAAATCTTTCTTGGGGAACTGCTCATTTATGGATTGGTCTACTTCCATTTTAGATATTTTGTTCGATAGTTCTTTAATTATTATTTCCATGTCATCCATTTTATCTTCCGAAGACCTCCCAGATCTAGAGGGTCCTTGTTTTTCTCTATACCATCTAATTTATTTATTTCCTGGTTCGAATTTGAATTTTAACTTCCCTCATGCCATCATATTTGACTCAATTTCTAAAGCATCGTCCTGCATTTTAGTGAGGTCAATGGATCTTCTTTCCCTTAACAATAAAGCAAAATCAGGATCAAAATTCCCAACAAAAGTTACCTTTGTTGCAGGTTGAGAGGGTTTAACCTCTGCGGGAATCTTGTTATATAATTTATTAAATCTTTGAGTAAATTTGAGAATTGTTTTTGAGTTTATCTTTCTCAAAACTCCAAACTCGGTTAGATAATAAAGATTATCTTTCCTTTCTCCCCATTGTTTAATAAAAGCATTTTCCAACTCATCATATGATCCTATGGATCCTGTTGGTAGTCCTCGAAACCAGGTTCTCACATGTCCTTCGAAAGTTTGAACTAGGAGTCTTGAATAAACATCTTCGTGTTCAATGCCAAGGATATCAGCAAATTGATCGAAGAAATTAATGTGTTTAGTCGCGGTTAAATCCCCCTCTACTGTGAATTTTGACAGGTTTTTCATATAATTTTCAAGTAAATCATGGAGAGGAACTAGGAGGACCAAAGGAGCATACCTAGCAGCTACTTTGGAAAATATTCTAGGGAGTGGGACTTGACCACCTCCTCCTCCTCCTGCACTGCCTACGACACCACCTCCATCACTACCTCCTCCGACCGCAACCATTAATAATTTAGAGGGTGAAACTTTGAGATTATAGAGGAGACCTTTAAAGATGCGTGGTGAACTTTCAGTTGCGTCTAAATAGAACATAACAGTTTCAGGGAACTGACCACCGGTGGACAGGAAATTTGAAAAATAGGGAACTGGAAAAAGAGGACTAGTTTCTTCAGACTCACAGGATGTGTACACAGGAGAACCAACAATACTCAAGTCAAGGTATACAATATATTCTTCTGAATTTTGAGAGGTTGTAGACTGAATTTTGGGAACTAATGAAACGTCAATCGAGGCGAGAAGTGAGATAGATCTTTTACCTCTATTTGTAAAGGAGACAGTTGGAAAAGTTTCATCTTTAAATTTGGGTAACACCAACTCAGGTTCTAGGGTTTCGATTCTATCGATGGATGTTTCTAAGAAAAGGAGTTGGGTGTTTGAATGTTCAAGTAGACCCTTGGTATTTGACTATGTGTATTTGGGTTGATAAATCTTACTTGTTGATGAAGCAGTCTGTTTAAGGTATCTTCTTGTTTTCAAAATTTTTTCAGGATCTGATATAGGCGAGGTTTGCTTATCGTCTGGATTCTTTCTGGTATTTTTTTTGATTAAATGCCAGTTTATCAATCATGGAGTTTCCAAGTGAAAGATTGAAATTAGCCTTATAACATATTCAAACTTTGTTCACTATCAAAGAAAGAAACTTACCAATGATATTCTCTTAGGGAAAAAATAACTTTGATTCTCCATCCTTGGCAACGACGCCAAAAAGATGTTGTTCTTGATTTTATACTTAAGGCTTCAAAGTATAATGTCAAGGCATCCAAAAAATAAAGAGAGTTTTTAATATGAAAAGAAAATCAATTATTTAGGGAAAGAAAGCTATGGTTGATTTCTCAGTTGTCTTTGCCTAGCTTCCCAACGTTCTTGGATGCTTATGTCCCGTTCAATCATTGCCCATGAACGTTCAAGTTTAACCTGGGTGTTAGCATTCTCTAAGATGGTGTTAAACAAGTTTAATGCAATGCTGGTCTGGTCCGTGAGACTGGGCTCAATATTAGGATGTCTTGCAACTGGTACAATCATGCAGAAAAGAAAGTTAAAAGATCTGTTGCTTTTTATGTTTGCTTTTTCTATTTTCAATTATATGAGAAAAGTTCCTAAAAATGAATTAATGGTATAACAATTTAGAGGTCATTTTCTGTATCTGAGTCAAATTTGAAAATAATGAATGTGATGAGAGAAAAACATAAAGCTGTTAAAACAAGTTGAGGCATCAATCACAGAAGAATCTCACTCTGCTACAGAAGAAGAAAAATGGATGTGAAACTTTTAATGAAGCATAAAAAGTGCAATCTACTAACTCACAGGCCTTGTATTTACTAATAGCTAATACAGAGGAAAATTTGTAAATAGTTAGATAACTGAATGAAAATATAACGACAATAGATGTTGTACTAAGTTGTGATTAGGCATTCATCAAAGACATATGAATAAAGATGCTGGAATATAAAAGAAAAGAAGAACACTTAACTCAAGAGTGACAATCCTTCACCGGCCTCATCACTCTTCTTCAACGTTTTCCTGGGTGCCATGATGCTTGTGATAAAAAGAGAATACATGTTACAAAGGAGAAGACATAAGCTTTTCTTGAGTAAAACTTACTACTTTGCTGAAAGTGAGAATGAAATTTGAAATACAAATTTATATTCACCCTCAGTCTGCCTTAATTTGAGCGTATTTCTACGGATGATGAATTTATTTGTTTTCATGAGGAGAGTACAACTGGAGATATGCGGCTTATGCTATAAAATATTTTTGTTGATCTATAATAAATATTACCAAATTTCGGCGATTCGTGACTGGGAGTTCTGGATGTATCAACATTGAAATATCTTGAAACGTGAATGTGCGAAAAATCAATTTGTATCGTTAATTTTTTGGTTAGAGGTTAAATTAAACATGCTTAAGAACTTAATGTTTTCGGGACTTCATTCTTTGGGGTTCTTTTGGGCATGATGAATGATAGATTCCCGATTCCTAAAATTATGACTAGTTTAAATTTATATTAAGCAAGTTTAACCTTTTTTTAATTAATCGTAATTAAATAAGGGTATCGCAACTTTGTATATCGAGATTTGGAGTTCATTGTTCGAGGCAATATTTCCGAAATGCAAGATTACGATAAGTTGTAATTAACATTAAGCATTTTTAATCATTTTAATTAACTCATTTTAATTTTAAACTAATTTCATGACTTCGCATTTCGGGATTTCAGAGTTCACTTTATGTCTAATTGTTTCTATTTCGAAACCTCGAAATCCAATACTTTGGAAGTTGTCTTAGTGTTTTGACTTTTTAAACAAAGGGCATCTCCAATATTTAAAAATCTTTTAGACCATTGGATTAATGAGAAGGCTTCATTCGACAATGGTGTCCAGCACGTTCTTGTTCTTGTTTTTTTTAAAACAAAAATGAAACTTATTTTAGTCTAAAGTTTAGAAAAATATATATGTTTCAACAAGTGTCTTAGTGAGGTGAGGCGATTCGTGTGACTTTTCCAAGTTGTAAACCTAGCCGGTAGTGCTCATATTGTAACTGTTTGACAATAACAAAGACTTAGTCAGGTGTTAGGCATGGTTCATGTCACCCACACTGTTTTTGTGTATGTATTTCATTTGTTCCACAATTTTTCTTTTGGTTTCTCCTGTTTTTGGATGTATGCTTAAATGAGTAAGTGTTAAACTATTAACAAGATTCTTTAAGTATACAAGTGTTGCACTAGAGTAGGAGTGTGACTCACCCGTAGCCTAGAATGGAGTATGAGTATGCTATAGTTGAAGAGGCATAGTCCAAACAAAGTCTTCTTGGTGTTTCCAAGAAACTAAGTAAAAATTGTAGTGATGTCGCACAACTAGGTGAACGTTTTCAAGATCTAAACAGGGGTTATGTGGGGTCGAGAAAAAACCCAATTTTAAAAGCATAATCAGAAGTAGAATTACCTACAAGGAATCAAACAAAATTTTAGAAACATGGCAAGGGTAATAATATTAATAGATAAACTTAACAATTTGATCCAATATAATTGGACAACTAGAAGAGAAGGAACCCCATAAAAATATTGATTTAATGGAAATTGATGTAATAACCACTAATTGACAAACACAACCCACTAATTACAAAACCCAAACTAATCTAAATTTGTTTTCAATAAAACGATGATGCTACCCCAAATGTCATTTCATTTTTGTACAATATACTAAACCATTTAAGAAAATTTAAATTAACCCAGGATAATAACAATTTTTATGGTTGATTGGGAATGTGATTTATAGTAGAAACCTAGAAAACTAATGAATTAATGAATTGTGAACTGATTGATTCCACCCTTCAACTATACACCATAAAACTAAATAGGAGGCCAATGAAGGCTAATCACACACAACTTATACTCATATATATGGATGATTAACTAATAAAAACATGAACTACATTAAGTTGCAATGAATGTTGAAGCTTCCATTTTCCAAACTACAAGGCTAAGGATCTATAAACAATATCAACCTATGGAAATCAATATTATATATACATATTAAAAATTTTCACCCACAAAATAAGTGTAAAACTGATCAGGGGATCAAATTTTGCTCAAAAATTCAAAGTGGTCGAAATCACTTCAAACCAGACGAGAACGTAGGCCTCGTCGTTGTGAACCCAACGCAACTCGTTTCGTCTCAAATGAACATCGAGAGCGAGAGATATTGCAATATGTTCGTTAAGTTAAACAGGCAAAGTATTTTTTGCTGACTGTACAGTCCGTACAGTCTGTACAGTGACGTGGTAGGGCCGTACAGGCCGTAGGATAACATGTCAGGTGGTGACGTAGTAGATGCTAATTGGTAGGTGTGGTCAAATGGTTATTTGACACGTGTCCATTCGTGGTTAATGGTATGTTGACATGGCCCAATCTCTGGGCGCCACGTGTCACTTGATGTATGGTTAAAACTTTGCTATTAACAAGAGTCGACCCCATGACCTCTGAGTCGGGGAACGACTTGGAAAGGAGTGACCAACCAACGCGCCAACGCGTGTTACTTGATATATAAGTGGAATGGATTGTATTTAAATTAGCATATGGGAATGGTTTGGGCTGCGACTAGGCTGGGGCTTAGCCCCAGCCCTTGGTCGCGTGCCATATTACATATAACCATTGTATAACATATATGTGCGTCGTATTACATATAACCATTGTATAACACATATGTGCGCCGTATTACATATACCATTGTATAACTGCGCGCGGTTGCAACGATTATATGACTGTTATGAAAAAGTGCGGGTTTTATGTTTGTAAGACATGGTTTTATGATATGACCCATGTGCCCACGACCAGAGAAGTTGGGGCGGTTCAATCGTTTGGCTCTTTTTACCACAGCGCGCGGTCACATGACCCTCATACGCCCAGGTGCTAGGCGGTTAGGGGCTGGCGCGCCCTTAACCATCCTACGGTTTGCACCCTTGGCACGGTTGCACCTGGTGCTGGGTTTTCACGCCTTATATTGTGTGTGATCCAGGTTCAAACAAGGGGGGTGCAATTTGTAGATGCAGAGACAACAAGCTTGAAGAGGGAGATTTCCAGGAGGCCTAACTTCTTCATTTTTTGACCGATTGAGGTGCCGAAAGAGCCCAGACAGGGGTTTTGGGACGCTCTAAAGCCATTGGAGCAGTCGGTTTGTCAGTTTGAGCATTGTAAGACATGTTTTTGAGCACTTTGAGCAATTAATAATAACGATCCATTGGAAGATGGACCAGGAGATGTAGCCCAAGAGAGGGGTGAACTCCTTTATCAAATTGTTGTGTTTATGTGCTTATGTTCATTGATTATGCTACTGTCTATGTGTATTTTGCATAATTAATCCCTTAATCTATGTGTTGCAAACTGATCCTTTTTCTTTAAACACATAACATTT
>JZKD02S0016250.1:276170-292318 GCA_000966675.3 Picea glauca
CTCTAACAATGTTGAAGAATTGGATTATCATGTGCATAATATCTTGTATCATCTTGGCAAGTTGTGTATTCCACAAGGGGAAAGAATCAACATTATAAGGGAAGCGCATTCTTCTTTTATTGCTGGTCATTTTGGTGTAGGCAAGACAGTGGCTAATTTGCAAAGATACTGCTACTGGCCTAAGATGAATAAAAGTGTTTCGCGATATGTTCGAGGATGTTCGTTGTGTGCTACAAGTAAGCCTAGCAATTGAAAGTTGGGTTTATACACTCCACTTCCAGTTCCTTCTCGACCTTGGGAAAGTATTTCCATGGATTTTGTTGGTGGTTTACCTATGTCGAGACGAGGTCATGATTATCTTTATGTTGTGGTTGATCATTTTAGCAAGATGTGTATTTTGATGCCTTGTACTAAGCAGGTAATGGCAGAACAAACGGCACAGTTGTTCTTTCAAAATGTTTGGGTGTATTTTGGATTTCTTAAGTCCATTATTTCTGATCGGGATTCTCGATTTGTTCGAAGTTTTTGGTCGAGTTTATGGGCACTCATGGACACTAAACTTAAAAAGAGCACAAATTTTCATCCGCAAAAAGATGGTTAGACAGAGGTGGTAAATCGTATAGTGGTGCATCTTCTTCGTTCCTATTGCAACAAGCATCCTAAACTTTGGGATGAACATTTACACTATATTCAACATGCGTACAATCGAGCTAAGCACTCTTCGACGCAAACGTTGCCATTTGAAGCATGCTTTGGCTATTTGCCCAAGTCACCTTTAGATTTTATCTTTGGGAAAGATAATTCTGTTGATGGTCAATATGACATTGATAGGGTAGAGAAGTTCATTGAACAAATTCAGTCGATACATCAAGTGGTGCAAGAGCAGTTGGAAAAGAGTCAGGCCAAGTACACGACGAGACATGACAAGCATCGTGTTGATCACAGTTTCCAAGTTGGAGATGAAGTTTGGCTTTACATCAACAAGGAGAGGCTTAAAGGAGAAGATAAAAAGTTGAAACCAATTCGATATGGTCCTTTCAAGATTATCGACAAGATTGGTAACAATGCTTTTCGTTTAGATTTGCCTCCTTATATGCATATGTATGCAGTTGTTAATGTTGAGAATTTGAAGTTGTATGAGCCTCCATTGATAGATGATCAAGGAGAGCGTGTTTAGATTACTTATATCGATGATTTTTCTCCAGAGTATCTAACAAAACTACAGGAAGACACCATTCTTGACAGGAGAATGCGAACTTCAAAACAAGGAAATATGGAGTATCTTTGAGTTGGTCTTAAAGGGACGAATCCAAACAAGGCCAAGTGGATTGAGGTTGGAAGAGTGAGGGAACTCTACCCTCATCTTTGCATAGACTGAAAATAGTCTTTTGGAGGTCCAAAAGCTTCCCAATGGGGAGGTGTGATTAGGGGATCAAATTTTGCTCAAAAATTCAAATTGCTCAGAATCGCTTCAAACCATACAAGAGAGTAGGCCTCATCATTGCGAACCCAACGCAACTCATTTCGTCTCAAACGAACATCGGGAGCGAGAGATATTGCAATATGTTCGTTAAGTTAAACAGGCAAAATATTTTTTGTTGACTGTACAGTCCGTACAGTGACGTGGCAGGTCCGTACAGGCCATATGATGACGTGTTAGGTGGTGATGTGGCAGATGTTGATTGGCAGGTGTGGTCGAAGGGTTATTTGACACGATTCCATTGGTGGTTAATGGTATGTTGACGTGGCCCAATCTCTGGGCGCCACGTGTCACTTGATGTATGGTTAAAACTTTGCTATTAACAAGAGTTGACCCCGTGACCTCCAAGTTGGGGAATGACTTGGCAAGGAGTGGCCAACCAATGCACCAACATGTGTTACTTGATATATAAGTGGAATGGATTGTATTTAAATTAGCATATGGGAATGGTTTGGGCCGCGACCAGGTCGGGGCTTAGCCCCAACCCTTGGTCGCACGCCATATTACATATAACCATTGTATAACATATATATGCGCTGTATTACATATAACCATTATATAACACATATGTGCACCGTATTACATATACCATTGTATAACTGCGCACGGTTGCAATGGTTATATGACTATTATGCAAAAGCGCGGGTTTTATGTTTGTAAGCCACGGTTTTATGATATGACCCATGTGCCCACGACCGGAGCAGTTGGAGCAGTTCAACCGTTTGGCTCTTTTTACCACAGCACGTGGTCACATGACCCTCATACGCCCAAGTGCTAGGCGGTTAGGGGCTGGCGCACCCTTAGCCATCCTACAGTTTGCATCGTTGGCGCGGTTGCGCCCGGTGATGGGTTTTCACGCCTTATATTGCGTGTGAGCCAGGTTCAAACAAGGGGGGTGCAATTTGTAGATGCAGAGACAACAAGCTTGAAGAGGGAGACTTCCAGGAGGCCTAATGTCTTCGTTTTTCGACCGATTGAGGTGCCGAAAGATCCCAGACAGGGGTTTTGGGACACTCTGAATCCATTGGAGTAGTCAGTTTGTCAGTTTGAGCATTGTAAGACATGTGTTTGAGAACTTTGAGCAATTAATAATAATGATCCATTGGAAGCTAGACCAGGAGATGTAGACTAAGAGAGGGGTGAACTCCTTTATCAAATTGTTGTGTTTATGTGCTTATGTTCATTGATTATGCTGCTGTCTATGTGTATTTTGAATAAGTAATCCCTTAATCTATGTGTTGCAAACTGATGCTTTTTCTTTAAACACATAACATTTACATTGCAAATAATTTCAAGTATTTCAAGTCTTCTTCAATTTTAGATCAAAAACCAATTAAAAAACTAAATAAAACAAAATATCGACACATTAATATCATAGACACTATATTTGAAATTCCACCTAAGAACTACAAGGCTAGACCTATAATTATATGAAGAAAGAATAATAACCCAAAGAGATAACGAAATTTCAAGATTATAGCAAGTAATTAATAAAAAGGATACATGGTAAGAAAAAGATTAAGGTCCTAATTCCCTGATTTTACAACTAGAAAGTGTATATTTTATTAAAGTTTGAGCAATTTATAGTCCCAAGGATAAGCCTCTAGAGCTAGGAATCTAAGTACATTAATCGGGTTAGACATGATCCCATAAACCTTAATTTGGAAATACCCCCTACTAATTACAAGCCTAAAGTCAATTTAAAAATGTAATAAGAATTGGTAGTACCTACAAGGAGTCAATTCAAATTTTAGATACATGACAAGGATAAGAATATTAATAGATAACCCCAACAATCTAAGCCAACATCATTGAATAGTCAGAATGTTGGAACCCAATAAAATTGTTGATTTAATGGGAATTGATCTAATAACCATTGGTTTGAAAACACAACCCACTAAATACAAAACCTAGAGTCTTTAATACTATTTAATATTAGTCACTTTATTGTCAATATTAAGAGATGAAAGAACATAGTTGGTTGTTTGGACCTCTATGTTGAACTTTCTCAAGGTTTCAAGCATTGGTATATTTTATTGCATGTAGATTGTTTTATCTCAAAGATTGATATATAGCTTTTTCGTTGGTTTCCAAAAGATTGTTTTTTGAGGTGTTATGATTAGGAAATGAGCAAGCTACTTATATAATTTATGAGGAATAGGACAAGCATAGAATGTTAGTCATGGTATAGAGTCCATGTGTTACACATGAAATTTGCACACCTAGGTACCTCGCCCTAAGTGTCATAAGTGTCATATAAGTTCTCATACAACTTGACACCATGGAATAAGCTATGTCATAATCCCTAGTCAATGCGGAGGAGAGATATATTACATGAAGGCCAAAATACCAAGTGCACATGAATTATTATTATTATTTTTTAACAGAAACAAAAATATGATTTATATATAAAAGGTGTGACCGAAGTCACTAGTGTACAAAAAAAGGGGGGAGTTCTGAGTCTATGACCCAATATCTAAGTTACCAAGATCTTTCTACATGAGCTTGTTCACCAAAAACTTCAGTTGCTTATTTATATAAGACTTACAAGTCTAGCCACTGCTTGCAGACTACAATTTGGCATTGTAAATTTTACAAAAAAATTGACTGAAATCATTGCTTACTTCTTTTCCTCTGAAGTTGACGCTGGGATTTCTTTAGTGAGAAAATCTAGAGCAATGTTCAAGTCTGGGAGGGTCAGGATTCCTTTGTTCTCACCTTCTTCACTATTGCTTTGGCCTTCCACTTCCTGAGCTCTGATTCCTTTGTCTTTCTCAAGCCTTTCCCCTTGGATTCTCAAGAAGTCCACCTCATCCTGGAGTTGACTGATCAAGGCTCGGTGATTTGAGAGAGTTTCCAGGGTGAAATTTAAGGTGGCGCTATGAGAGTCTAAGCGCATGGCCAGATGTTGGGTGGTGAGGAATTTATCACCTACCTAGGCTTTGCGTTGGTCCATGCTGACTGTGGCTATGGATAACGATGGTAGGTTGAGTATTTTATCGTTCTCTTCTCTAGCGCAGTCCCTTCTTCTGCCTTGAAATTGAGAGAGTTGTTGAGATATGATATGTATTGTAATGACAGGATGATTCGGGTGACTCGACTTTAAATGATTCCTTCTCTTGATCTTATAAGTGGATAACATTCATTGGATTTCCCTGTTACGATATTTTTGCCTTCCTCTGATCTTGCCATTGTCTTGGATTGCGGTCTTCCCTTTGTCTTTACCTGTCCACTTGATTCTCTGAATTACTCCCTAGCTTGGAGAAACTGAACTCTTCCTATAGATTACTAACTTGAATGCAACGCTTTCCCTCCTATGGGTTTCTATATAATGGATCGGGCTCTGATTACCTTGGAGTTCTCATGTTGCGTCCTTCCTTATTCATGTAAGGTGACTACTCTAGAGCTTGAAGTGCTACTATTTTTTGTTCCACATGCTCTGAATTCTCATCTTTGTCTTATCCTCGATAATTTGTGCGAGTAGAATTAATGAGAGGATATGGGGGGCATAGGAATAACATTGTGTTGTAGATCTCACTTGCAGGGTCTCACGGGGGACTGGCCTGTTGTTGTGCATGAGTGCCTTTTCTGTCTGAATGAACGTCCTATAAACTCCATTTATGGATTTAACATCGTACCTTGGCCTCCCAGGAAAGTTGCGAGTTTGTCCATATAGGTTGCTACGCTGGAGCACACTGTGCACATGTCTGTTGGGTGGGTGTACATCTTGTGTGAGTTGGATCATTGGTGGTTAAGGGGGGATGAGCAAAGTGGTCTTTCCTTTGATTCCCAAGTTCCCTTTACCTTTTCCTATTGCTTTGTTTGCCTGATCGTCGACTTTCCAATTGTTTTCACGATGGATGTGGTAGAAATAGGTGTTCATGCCTTTAATAGTGTCCCTGATCCTCTCAATGTTTCTTTTGAGTGCAAAGTTTTTTGGATTGGTGTTCTTGAAAAAATACCAGATGATTGTTTTGGAGTCCCCTATTATGGTTAACATTTTAATTTGATGATCCCTCACAATTTGGTTCTTTTTTAGGAGAGCATAGGCCTCAGCTGCATTATTTGTGACGATTCCTATATTCCAAGAATAAGTAATCATCCTTTCACCTCTAGGGCTAAAGAGAACCCCTCCCACACCTTCCTTCCCTACATGAATTATTATTATTATTCATGAAAAATAAATAAATTAAGTGTGAGAATCCACCTCACATTTGGTTTCCTAATTTTTAGGGAAGGTGGAGGATCTCATGGATGGTTGAAATATTTCCTCCTTAAAATCCTTGAGAGATATTTCCTCCCTAAAATCCTTAAGAAATATTTTCTCCTCAAATATCTTAGATATCCCTTCTTTAGTGGATCTGATGAGAGATCCTCTCCATGGTGGTTAAGCCTCCAAATCCTATATAATGAGGGATTTCCATGGAGGGGAGGGGCATGGAGAAGTTTAGAGATACCAAACTTATGATCTCATAAGGAAGGAAGCAAATTGGAGGTATCAAACTTATGGTCTTGGGAGCTTTGTGCAAGGGCTGGACGAGGAGGAATTGGAGAGGCTGTTGCGACTTCATCAATGGTTTGTAAGTACCTCTTTTGAGTTCTCATTAATACATGTGCTTGACCTATTTCCTTCAAGTTTGTGTACATTTTCATGAGCTTGTCTTTTGGATAAATCTAGTTTTAAACTAATCATGGTAGAATAAGAAGTATGTTTTTTCTTCGATATTTATTGGATTGCAGGACTCGTTAAAGGACTTGGAGATCAAGCTCAACCTGGAATGAGCTGGACAAACTTTGTAAAATGGTACTTATACTTTATTCCTCTTCTCTATTGAATAGATTAGATATGTTTAAAGGAAAGACGATGTTCAAAGTTAGCACTTTTATGTCTTGGTCATAGGGGTCTAAGATCCAAGAGGGAATTCACCTATCCGCAGGGGAATTTTCCTACAATAGAAGTTGGCGACTCCACTGGGGATAGACATGGATTTTTATTTCCTTGGATTGTCCCTGACCTTTTACCACCTTTTATATCAGTTTTACAGTTTGTTCATGATCCATTACCTTTCTCCCATCTTCACTAGCAATTTCACCAATTTTTGTGCATTTTGAGTGAGTTTTTCTGCATTTTTTGGCTCTGTTTTTTAGGTTCTGGGAAGATCAGCGCCCCCTTGTAGGCCATATTAGAGCACTAGAGCTCCCATATAGTGATTTATAGAGCACTAAAACTCTCTTTACCCTTGAGACAAGGAGCGTTGGTCTCCTTCTTGGAGGATTTTTGCCTTCTTTTGCTCAAATTTTTTTCACCCTGTTTTGTGGAAGTATTTACCCAGATTTTGTATGTTGGTTTGTGAAGTTATTTAGGTTGAGATTTGGTGCTTATCACTCCCTATTGTCTTGATTTGAGCTTGATTCATTTTCAGAAATGTGAAATTTCCCTTTCTTGTTGCTTGGTTTGTCGGGACAATTTGAGTGATTTCTCTTTCTCTGTGTCTTTTCTTGGATTCTTCTCCACATTTTCTTATACTCCTTGAATGCTCGTTGGTTGTCAAATCCTTGATTGAGTTCTTGTTAGAACAAGTTTCTACTTTTTTTCTTTCATACCTCATTGCCTTGAGTGCATGCTTTGTTTGTAGGCTTTTTGCTTCGTGTCTTTTGCATCTGCATTTGACTCTTCTTTTAATTGAAAGTAGTGGATCTTTAAAGGATTTGGATTTAATTTATTTATACATTAGAATCAAACAAATAATATAGATGCATTATTTATTTTGGATAGTGAAACTAGCTTTCATTTGAAGTAGCGAAATTGCATGGTTTTTGGCATTTTTGGCCTTGGATTCTTAAAAATCTTTCCCCCTCATGGTCGGGGGGGCCAAAAATCGTGTATTGGTGTACAGTCTTTTAGACTCATTTCTTGAAGATATTGACATTGATGATTTTAATAAAATTTTGGGACATTGTGCATTTGGGAATGATAAATGTTTTCTCCTTCTCGCAACATAGCTTTCATCGAAGTGAAATATTTGCATTATCATTTCTTTGCATTGTTTAGAGTTGGTCAAAACATCATTTAGTCCACGCCAGTTTCCTCTTGAGTAAACAACAACCACTAAAATAAAAGCTAAACTAAAATTTATTAGATATTTTTACATTTTCTAGTATAAAACCTACATTAGCTTAAGGTGTAGGGATTTGGAATAGGTGTGAAAGATAACTTTCCAAAGCTGTCAAACAAACTTAGCATCTTGTGATAGGTAGAGAAAACCCAATTTCCGTATAAGCATAGCTGGGATCCCCCTCCCACACAGGGGTTACGCATGAGGTCACCTTCAAGAGAGATATGAAGATTATCCCTCCGTGGTTTAACCATTCGTAGTAGTCATATCATATATTGGGGGTTCTTCTTGAGGTCCAACTATCTTCATTTGGTCTCGGTGATTCGTGAATTCCGAATCCATTCGAGGTCCTCTGGAGTTCTATCGGTCCACTTGTCCTTAGTTCTCTTGAAGGATTTCAGACTTGTTATCCTTCCCATCCATTCAGACTCGACTGTCAATTGTACCCACTCAATGGCTAACTGCGAATTGGTGACCTTAGTATCCATAATATTTAGATTCTTTACACAAGATGATGATGAAGGGAAGTCTTTATTGTACCTAGAACAAATGTTGGTCATACTCACTCGGGCTCCTTGGAGGGTAAATCCACGTTTATTGTGTGGAATCTTGCACCAAGGCGTAAGTCCGTTAAGTAGGTCACCAACGTAATTGATCCACCCACTCTATCCCATCCCCTTCCTATATTGATCTCGCGATGTTGGGTTTCATCACCAACTAGTGGTTTCATTGTGGGAAGGTTTGTTTGACTGTTTTCTTCCCAGATTTGTAGCATGTGTTGTTTATTTTAATTATTGGACCTTAGGTCAAGTCAGTGTTAATGTCATCAACTCGTGGGAGTACCAACGGAGGAACCCATTGTCCTGGGGAACCTTTCACCTTTCCTTCTTTTGGAAACATTGGTCCTCTTTGCATTGCCACATTAAGTCTTTCAGGACTCACGATCGGATTATCGGTTTGGTTGTTCCCCACTCTGGTGATCTCAAATATTCCTAGTGCTTCGGATGCACATAGTGCTTCAGATGTAAGAACCCCACCCACACATCAACCTCATGTCAACCTTTCTCCTTCTTCACCCATAAGGTCTCCTTCCCTTTCTCCTTCTTCTCCTAGTGAAATATCTAAAGTGAGTATCCAGGTTGATAAAAAGAAGAAGAAGCAAAAAGAGAAGAAGAAGAAGAACCAGAAAGGGACAAAACCTCCAACTACATCAAATTTTGGATCCAAGAAACCAACTATTGTTAATCGTACTGGGAGCGTTGATGAGGTCGATACGACTACAATGAAGAATATGAAACCCAAATTCCCTTGTAGTATGTGTAAGGGTGACCACTTTTTGAGGAATTTCCCTGGTCTTCCCAAGGTCTTTGAAATGTGGTATTCCACGTCATTGGCCCCTACTAGACATGTTGGTGATGCCCCGTCAACTAGTGACGTTAAGGTTGGTAAGAAGAAGACATCTGTCAAGTTTCCTTGCATGTTATGCGAAGGTGATCATTACTCTCACCTTTGTCCTTGTATGGACGAGGCTTCTTCTCTTTTGGAAAAGCTTCAACTTCCAATTGGTTATCGTAAGATTTCTCCCAACCCATCATTAGTTAATCGACTAGTCAATCCGGTTCCATCCCCGGTCAGTCGGGTTGATCAGGTGGTCAATCTGGTTTCATCCTCGGTTGAACCACTAAACAAAGTAGCCGATCCAATTCCATCATTTATCAGCCCCACTTTTCATCTGAAAAGTGAAACCCAAGTTACTGATCCAGTCCCTTCATCGGTCAATCCCACCCTTCATCTGAAGAGTTCCAAAGTGGTCTCTCTGGCTACAATCCCACTCCTCCCTTGAGGAGTGTCAAAGTGGTTGCTCCGGTTACATCATCAGTCTATCCCACTTCTCCTTTGAAGAGTGCCAAAGTGGTCAATCTAGTTCCATCATCAGTAGATCCCACTCCTCCTTTGAAGAGTGCAACCCAAGTGGTCGATCTAATCCCATCATCGATCGATCCTACTCTCCCTCTAGAGAGTAAACCCAATACTGCCCACATTTTTATTGTTGATACAAAATCTACCGTGCTGGGAGGCATTCCTCCTTCTCCTACGAAACCCCCTCCAAGTAATGAGGCCATCATTTTTTATTGGGGTGTGCTAACTGGAACTCGTCTTCCCTCTCACATTCCTTTCAAGATCACAGTACAGGTTCATGTTTGGGACGTTCCTTAGACACTTATAGATGAAGGTGTGTCTGTTAGTATTTTATCCTCTATTGCTTGGCAAGCTTTTGGTTATCCTCAACTTGTACTAGTTACACAAAATTTGTTAGCTTAATAGAATAACCAATCATCCTTTAGGAGTCCTTCCTCAGTTTCCCGTAACTTTCGGAGGGAAAACTGTCTTTATTAATTTTATGGTAGTCCAGGACCCCTTGCATTTCGATTTACTCCTTGGGAGAGATTATGTCTATGCCATTAAATATATTGTGTCCACTTTTTTTCATGTGATATATTTCCCTCACGATGGAATAATTGTGGTTATTGATCAAATTTTATGCGTTGGTCCTGACTTGATTACCAACCCAATGAGCTCCCTAAAAGGTTCTTATATGTAGACGGTATCTCCCCTGCCACAGGTCAATTATGTGGTGTCATATACCATCCCTTCAATTACCGATGAAGATGAGCCTCTCACTGTAAGATCATCCTTTTGTGACTTAGATCCGGTAGTTGACATGGCGATCTCTTTGATAGGGATTTTAGAGCCATATCTCCCTACCCTTATCGAGGTCGTCGACATGTATTCCTTCCAGAGTGTTTTTCTTCCATCCAGTGAAGATCACTTGGAATCCATGATTGACATTTGTCCCTTGACATGTATTCCTTCTATAGCATTGTCCTCTTGGAAGCCATGATCAATTGAAGTCACGAGAACATTTTTCCTCTCTGTAGCAAGCTCGTTAAAAGATGAAACAAAAATATGGGGATTGAACCCGGAGCCTTGAGCATAGTTCTTTTCCTGTGTCAAGCTCGTTAAAAAATTAAATAGTCAACTCTCCCATCAGGTCGAGTCTTTTGCTAGATCTATTAGATGTTGAGTCAAGTCTTTTATTAGGTCTCGTATTTGAACCTTCATTTCATCCACCCTTATCCTTTTTCTCCATATAGTACAGAAATTGGTGACAACCTCAAAGTCGGTGAATGAATTGAATCTTGGGGAGGAATGTCTTCAACCTTTGATTATCATTCTGGAGTTAAGCCACTATCTTTTCAAGTTGGGGGAAGAGTGCCAACCATCCAAGGGTATCCTTACCTTTGGAAATTACATTGGGAATTTACAAGCATAGTTTAATTTTGTTTCAATCTTGTGTAAAAATGAAATCAATATCGAGCTTAGTCTTTGTTCTTTCTCATGCTAAAAAATACATGAGAATACAACCGAGTAGACTTTTATTACTTTTTCAGACTTGTAAAGGTTATACGAAAAAGGAACCCCCTGGAGTCTCCTTTAAACTCTTTTCAAAATCTCTAAACATGAAAAGATTGTTGAGTGATATTGCTTCCTTTCACACTCGTTAAAAGGTTTGAAAGGGAGTCTTTCGAGTGGTAGTTTATCTCCTTTTTGGCCTCCCGAGACTAAAATCATGAGAAAGGACAACCCTGGAGTATCCTTTAAGTTCTTTTCAGACTCTAAACATGAAAAACCATTGAGTTTTCATTCTCTGGACTCGCTAAAATACACATTGAAGGACCCATATAGGAACAAACCCTTACTTCTTTCAGTTCATTAAACAAAGGAGAGGGACTTACCGAAGGTGAGTTATATCGAGCATGTGTTATCCTCCTCGAGCTCGTTAAATTAAAAGGAGGTATTGATCTATCTAGGTGGGGGAAAAAATTGAAGGAAGCAAGCCAAGAAGTTTTTGGAAACATCACAGGTCACTCTTACAGTCACCCTTGAACATGACACTTTGTCTTTGCATACATTTTAATCCATTGAACCTCTACACTAAACCAATCCGCTGAGTTTCTTTACTCCTTTGGGTCACTCGACGAAATTTATAGTATCCACTACATCATGTTTTGGTCCATGTCGTTTTTCTGCCATTTGTACCCTAGTGTTCAAGGAAAGTATCTGCTTTGAGGGTCAACCATCACAAATTTCTAGTTTCAATACGTGTGTCAATCCATTCTCATTTGATTCACCATCTTACATCTCTATGTAGTTTCATGTCGTTGATGGAAGATACATCAAGGCCCTCCTTCGATGAGTCTTTTCCTGTCGACTTCAACACATCATCCAAGATTTATACTTATAAACCAATTAGTACCTTGGGACCTACATGCCTCAATGGCAGGCCTCCTCGCTTCCGAATGTGGTTTTACATAATTGACCTTTGATCGGATGATTCCACGAATGTTTGACTTCGACTCATCTATTCACATTTGTTAGATTGTACTAGGGTACCTTGGGAGTCATTGACATCACTGGTGATTTCCCTCGCACTTGTTAATGATTTACCTCATTGATCGGTAATAAAGTGGTCTCTACCATGTTTGACATCAAAAAAATATATTCACATGGCTAGATTTGTACAACATCAGGATTGGGATGAAGACCTTGCGTTGAACTTTCACTCTATTAACTGCTTTGCCTAGGCTGTGAAGGAGATCAATTGAGCATGTTGATATAGATTGTCACATAGATCCACATTCTATTGGTCTGTGGCTATGTTTTATCATCTCATAGATCCACTATGTATTTTTTGTGGCTTCGATTAGTTCATGTCATGGAGGTATGGATCCACATTGTATATTTGGTGGCCATATCCTTAGTCAATATTTTTTCATGGATCCGTACTGTATTGATCGGCGGTCGTGCTTTGAGTGATCTCATATTCCGAGCATAGGTATGCATGCCTTGGAAATGGAACATATATTAATATTGTTTGATAGTTGTTTGAAGCTTCTTCCAGGTTCTCCAACTCCACACCCTTGCATTAAAGATTTGTAAAGTGTTTCGGCCATCATTCTCTCTTTTGACCTCACACTTTAGGGGGCATTCTGTTACACATGAAATTTTCTCACTTGGGTACCTCGCCCTAAGTGTCATAAGTGTCATATAAGTGTCTCATACACCTTGACACCATGGAATAACCTATGTCACAATCCCTAGTCAATGTGGAGGAGCGATATATTACATGAAGGCCAAAATACCAAGTGCACATGAATTATTATTATTATTCATGAGAAAGAAATTAATTAAGTGTGAGAATCCACCTCACATTTGGTTTCCTATTTTTTAGGTAAGGTGGAGGATCTCATGGATGGTTGAAATATTTCCTCCTTAAAATCCTTGAGAGATATTTCCTCCCTAAAATCATTAAGAAATATTTTCTCCTCAAATATCTTAGAGATCCCTTATTTAGTTGATATGATGAGAGATCCTCTCCATGGTGGTTAAGCCTACAAATCCTATATAATGAGGGATTTCCATGGAGGGGAGGAGCATGGAGAAGTTTAGAGATACCAAACTTATGATCTCATAAGGAAGGAAGCAAATTGGAGGTATCAAACTTATGGTCTTGGGAGCTTTGTGTAAGGGATGGATGAGGAGGACTTGGAGAGGCTGCTGCAATTTCATCAATGGTTTGTAAGTATCTCTTTTGAGTTCTCATTAATACATGTGCTTGGCCTATTTCCTTCAAGTTTTTGTACATTTGCATGAGCTTGTCTTTTGGATAAATCTAGCTTTAAACTAATCATGGTAGAATCGGAAGTATGCTTTGTCTTCGATGTTTATTGGATTGCATGACTCATTAAATGACTAGGAGATCAAGCTCAACTTGGACTGAGCGAGGACAAACTTCGTAAAAAGGTACTCATACTTTCTTCATCTTCTCTATTGACTAGATTAGCTATGTTTAAAGGAAAGTTAGTGTTCAAAGTTAACACTTTTCTTTTCTTGGTCATAGGGGTCTAAGATCCAAGACGGAATTCACCTATCCGCAGGGGAATTTTCCTACAACACCATGTAAGTGTAATTTGAAGGTATGTTGATGTGTAGCATCATACCCAAAAACATGTTGTCATGATTAGGAGAGAGACAAGCTATTGGCATAATTTATGAGGCATAGGACAAACATAGAGTGGAATGTTAGTCATGTTATAGAGTTCATCTAAGTGTAGTTTTAAGGTATGTTGATATGTAGCATTATATCAAAAAGTATGCTATCATTTAAAATACAACCAAATCTTAAGTGTATTGGTAGCTCTAGATATGATATTTTAATCCACATAATATAAAATACTCCTTGAAGGATATAAAATATATTCCCTAATCCATAGGTTATAGGTTATCCATAGGTTATTCATGCAAGTCAAAAAAATATATTCCCTAAGCCATAGCTTAGTCAAACAATATATTCTTAGGAGTTCGAGGGAGTGTCGAAACTTGATTTCTCAAAATACTACCTAAATAATTTGGCGGAGTGTAGTATTTGGATGATGCCTCATATTTGCAGCGGGAAGTAGTACATATATTTGATAGGTAATCATAGGGTTTATCAACTAAACCAAGAATTGAGTAACATATTAGGAGAAACAAATTATAGTGATTAGAAGTTCATCTTCCTCAGATCAGAGATCAAGTATGTATTTGATTATTCTCATTATATTCTTACATTCACCAAGTGTTGCAAAAGCAAATTGGGCATGTTAAAAATGGATAAGTACTAATTCTCAAGTGTTTAAACAAATAAGACTTACAATAAGGAAATATTACTACAATCCGACAAAGAAACATCACTTCTAATGAAGACATTTTCATTTTCAAGTGATCATGTAGTTTTGAATACACATAAAGGGTGCATAGAAAGGATCTTTGAAGTTGTTAATTACAAAACATTTCTATACAATCTTCTATTGACTCTATCATCCCCAAGGAATTGTAGTGCTTGGGTAGAAACATCAATTCAGTGGGTAGAGGCATCAATTCTATAGAATTTTTTGTTATCTAAGGAATTCTTCACATACAACTCATTGAAACGATTTTGAGCACAAATAAATTGGAAAGTGTTGAGCATAACCTATCGTATGATATTTGAAGGTTTTCTAAACAATAGGTGAATCTATGCTTGATCAAACAACTCAACTTAATCTCCCGTCGAATGAATATATTAGAGTAATTTCTTAATCAAGCATAGATTCACCTATTGTTTAAAAAACAGGAGAGATTATGCTAGATCAAACAACTCAGCTTGATCAAACAACAATAGGTTTTCTTAATTTCCATAGGCCTTAGTATCATAACCCCTCTTTATTAATTTGGTGTGAAGTCCTACACTATTAAATAATTCATAGTTAATTTTGATGTTGTGTTAAGAATCTATCATTTCGTGCCTAAGGAGAGGTCACAAAAATATAATTACAAATATAAGGATACTTTCACCTACAAGGATATAAATTATTCATGATTGTTGATTCATGAGCATATTACTTAGTCCACATTACATTAGTTAATATTTTAATGAATTATGGGAGAAGTATGAGGTCAATGTAAGTGGTTAGAAACCATTAGAATGTTCATTGTTAATGTATACAATCTCAAGGAATCATTTTCTACTTTACAATAGAAATTAGTGAGTATTCTCTCAAGTATGAGGTAGATCAACAAATATAAGGGATGCCTTACAACTTGGAGGCATATGTATCTCTGGTTGTAATTTCAAGGCAAGGTTATAAAATTTTCATAGGAGACTAAGGATGTTATGGATAAAAGGGTTGGAGACTACTCATACATAGATTATCCACTATACATAGCCAGTCAAGGTCCTTGGAAAGATGACATATATGACAAACTATTGGTAGCCAATTCAATTTTTTCTATTGTCCTATAAGCTTCCTACACCTATGTCTTCCGAACTTCAAATTGTCGTCGCATCTTTCAAATAGATGATATTTTCATTTTTTGCGACACTTGAAAAATTGTTTCCATTAAGTTTTCACGACTGTAAGCGTGAAAACTTCTCCTTCCGAGGTCACATTTCGATCACTATTTGAACTGTCGTGATCTTTTTATCGATATTTTCTATGGCACTTACCTTTGGTTTATCGTTATGTGGCTGAAAGGACTTTCGAACTATGCCTATTTGGACATTCTTATATTGATTGCATAACTTGATTTTATTAAGTTTGTGAGGCATTGAGCATATAGATTTATACTTTTTGTGACTTGCCTAATCATTGATTCTATGAATTGCATAGGGGTCWTGATTTATTTTTGTTTTTATATATDATGTGATCCTTATGTTAATCTTTTTATAGCTCTTGGCTTGTCAATTTTATGAGTATCGATTGGCACAATGGTTTAAAACTTTTGATTTATACAATGGCGCATGGCTAACATTTGGTGTTGGTTTCGCGTTGAGTGTCAATGATTTTAAAAACTGTAGTTGATTTGGCGCGTTGGCATAACACTCACCATTTGATTCTTTGGTTGGCCAAATGATATGGTTTTTGAGCTATGCTATGATTGTTTGAACAGATGTGGAACTTGCCGGTTGT
>JZKD02S0016262.1:0-20827 GCA_000966675.3 Picea glauca
AGGAGTTATCACAACCTCATCACTTCAACATCTCGAAGCTTCGATGTCCCAAAGTCCCACGTGCATACATTACACATTAGATAATAATTTAAAATGGAAAAAGGATTTGGTCTTGTCCATGTGTTTATTTTAATATATAAATTTTACAATAAACTCCATCAAAATTCATGACCAAGTTTCATAAAATTATATATATATATATATATATATATATATATATATTAACAATAACTTCACAAGATCATCACTCCCAATTCTGAAGTTCCAATAATTACGAAATTATTAAGAGGTTGATCGTGGGTGGACTAATTCCATTTAGCATATAATTTCTCCATCCTTCGAGTTATTCTCTAGTTTACTCTCCACTTCAAACCTACAGAGTCCCAAAGCCCCGGAGCTAAGGTTTAAATAAATTTTGTTTAATTAAACCTGAAATAAAGGGAAAATGGAAATTAGTTTCCTTCTTCCATACTTTTAAATTAATAAAATAAAATCATATTAATTTCTCCATTTAAAATATGGTTTATAATTTCCCTTCCTAGGTAAAGAAGTAAACTTTCTCCTCCTTACCTATCTTTACTTTCCTTACCTAGATTTAAGGAACTTGTTCCTAAGAAAATAAATTCCTCCACGATAAATTCAATATTTCTACCAAAATTTACTACACACCAAAATTAAGGGGATCCCTCCCAAATTTGTAAGAATTTTAACACAAGTTTAGCATAATTGTTTATTAGTGCTCAAATAAAGTTTTTGGAGATTTTGTGTTTCAACAAATTTAGGAAATTCCTCATTCATAATGATTTAATGTTTAATAACATTTGGACTATTTCCTTAAATCCAAAATACAATTCTGAAGTTTATTATTTTCTAAGTGTTCTAATGCAGAACTCCATATCACCTTTAGATCATAATTAGTCTTAGGCAGAAAGTTTATCTCTTTATTTTTAAAATTCTTGTAGACGTTCTAGTTGTTTTTTCTATTCTCATTAGAAACAAAATATGGGTTGTAAATGTCGATCAGCCTTAACAATTACAACCAAAATTATTTTCTTAAAACACAAACAACTAGGAAGTAAGGAGATAGGCCCTGGATGGGGTGATTGATCATGACAAGTGCCAGGCCAATGGGGAGGGATTGGCACGTGCCAGACCCATGGAGACCATGTGACATGTTCCTTCCACCCCCTCTAGCATTTAAAACCATATCATGGTGGATGAAGCTATTATTCACTCCAACGTCTCTTCCTCTGCTACTCAGCCATGGTGCTAGATAGCTTCCTCGAGCCATCACCTCCCTGCTTGTGTTATCTCCTTAGCTGGTTATTATCTGCCAATTCGTCCCTCTTGCCCAACCATTATGCTTTTATTCCCCTCGCAATTCAAGCCTCAGGCTTCTGGATCGAGTTTTGTCGCTTCTCATCATCTCTCTCATCTAGTTTCCTCGCTTCCATTACCTCTGTCGAGGCAACAGATCATCCCTCCTAGATCATGTTGGTTATGCCTCACCTCAGAGGAAAACAAAAGAGGGGACCTCAATGGTACTATACTTATGGGCGTTGATTCTACAAAGCCTCGCCTTCCATCATGCACCGCTCTAAAGATTCGGCCACCTTTCCCTCTTCCATCGGGCCATGCAACCTGCCCCCGCTCTCCTTTCCATGGGCTTGTTGGGTGGAATGGTTCAACCACCATGGTCTCTCCTTTGGTTTCGACCCTAGTGACAATCCATCCCTTTCAGTCCCTCCTCCTCCTCCACTACCTTCGACACCACCTGCAATCCTTGCTCCTCCTCCATCGCTCCCTGCTTCCTCCCCACTCGCCCCACCACCCTCACCCTTTGGAGGAGATTTCTATTTCCAAGGAGAGGAAATCAAGCCAACCACCATCAGATTTTGAAAGTTCCTTCTGCACTCACTTTTTGGCATCATAGGAAATCCTGCAAGACTTGGTCTTCGAACTCCATAGAGACGCGGAAGGATTACGTTTCAGGATGGAAACTATGGACTGAAGAGGAGACAGAATCAAGAAATTTCTCACCCTTCTCCTCTTCTCAATGCAACCACAAGGAACTGCATCAATATCCTTGGTGCCCCAGGTTCGAGTCATCCATCTAGCTGCCTCAAAAAATGATGCACCGCAAGAATGCGACCATCCGGACCTCCACGTGTCAGCATGATTACATGTGTCTAGGATATTATTATAGTTGGTACATTCCATATGTTCAATTATCTATTTTTGGGTATCAGTTTTATAGGACACCTCAAGTGTCTATTTTTGGTTATCAGTTTTATAGGACACCTCAAATGAATCGGTTTCCCGATGGAGCGGTTCAGACCAAAACTATTATTTTTTATCTAAAAGACTCTCTAGAAGCACATAACTTAGACATGAAAAGTGACAATTGTAACTTGTTTTTCGCAAATTGATACAAGGTTTCTCTTTTTACCTAAAAAAAAAGTAAGGAGATAGTTTAAAATAGTATGTAATTGAAAGATTACTTACAAATTCACCTAAGTTCTTGAACTAATTCAATAGAGGCTAAATTTTCAGTTCTATAGAACACTTGTTATATCCTTTCTATACTCGAGATTATTCATACACATAAATGTGCTTCTCCAAGTGATCTACCCACATTCTGTTCCAAATATGAATGGCTACCTGTCACTAATAATTTGTTTGTCTAGACAGGTACATGAAGAAGGGAAAATCAACAATATAGGTGATTTTCATACTCCACTTCAGATTTCTCAGTCACTAGCACATCAAAATCACACGTTTTCTTATTTAAACAACATATAACTCCAACATTCATAAACTTCACATAATTCATATTATAAAATAAACTAATTGAGAACAATACAAGGCTTAGAGCAACACTTATGTAGAGCCTAGAAAGTGCTACAACTACTTAAAGGGTTGCCCTTTTCCACCCAACCATAGGCATAGAAACTCCTGAAAGGATTTACCACTCACCACCCCCTAGCTATATCATGATACTCTAAGAGATATTCTTCCTCATTTTAAAAAGCAATCAGGAACTAGCTATATCACTCTCCTCTTCCCACAAAAACTTGACAAATCAATTTTCTCTCCACCAAGCAAGGGGGTCTGCAATGAGTGCTTCCTCAGTCACTCATCTTCTATGCAACATCGTTTATCATATTGGTTAGAAGATGCTTCCCAACAATTCATGTACCCAAAAACAAATTCCCTTTTCAGTTCTCTTTAGAACCAGAGAGTTGCAAATGGTCTCCCTCTTCAGAAATGGTGACCAGGCCCATTCCCCTTGCATTCTTGTCTCTTCCCATGATTTTAATACCTTTTCTTTCCTTCCTCAACAAGATTTTGTGGGTCTAATTCCTAATTTCGTGGGTCAGGTCAAGAAGTTTCTATATGGATAATCTTCCCATCTCCTCATTGACTCTTGAGGAAGACTTCTCAACTACCAGCTTGACTGGTAATTAAATTTTCTAGGTTAGAGGACTGTTCTAGGTATGGACAATTTAAATCCAACATAGTACTAGTCTAGCAGGGGTCATCTCAACCATTACCGGTTCTCCTCACCATCTCTCTCATGCATCATGATCTACCTTGACAACCCCTTCAACATTTATGCAACCTCTTCCATTTTATTTAATAACTGAAATATATACATTACCTTTTATAAAAAAATGTTCATCAATTCCAACATCCACGCATAATTAGTCTTCCCATAGTATTTTAGCAAGCTATAGTTATATTTACAAGCTGGGGGAAACATGGGTATTACAATCCCCTCCTCCTTAAAGGAATACCATCCTTAGTGTTATACCTACCACTATGCTCTGTATGTACAACAGTGAAAAAAATTGGGTATGCATGTTTCATGGCATCCTCCATTTCCCATGTAGCTTCATCTAGACCAAAGTGTTTACACTATACCTTGACCTATGCAATGGTTATGTTCTTGAGTGGTATTTATTTCCTGTCTATTATTCATTGTGGATCTGGCAAGAATTATCCCTCTAGTTCCACTTGAATCATAGACCAATCAATTATATGATTAAAATCATGTACATATTTATTTAGTAATGAAACATGGAAAACATTACATTCCTTCACTGTGGGAGGAAGTGCTAGTCTATATGCTACAGGTCCCACCCTATCCAAAATTTCAAAGGGTCAAAAAAACTGAGGTGCCATCTTGGCACAAGTTCTCATTATCAAGGAACCTTTTCTAGGCATCACTCAGAGATACAAATGATCTCTTTCTTTGAACTCTCTAGGAGTCCTCTTTGTGTCTTCATAGCTTTTTTGTCTATCCTGAGCTATTTTCATATTCTTTTTTATTTGAACTACTTATTGTTCCATTTCTTTTAGAATATTTGGCCCGAGTGTAATTTGTCTATTGGGTTATTCCAACTGATTGGAATATTTCCTTTTCTACCATAGAGAGCCACAAAAGGGCTCATTTTCAATGACTCTTGATAGCCATTGTTATAAGAAAATTCTATAAGTGGTAGGTAGTCTTCCCACTTCTTGGGATGATGCATCACATGCATCCTTAACATGTCTTGTAAAACTTGGTTTACCCTCTCTGTCTACCCATCATTTTGAGGGTAATAGATTGTACTAAATAGAAATTTAGTTTCAAAACCAACAAACAAATATTTCCAAAAATTTGAAGTAAATTTTGTATATTTGTCTTATATGATTTCCTTAGGCATGCCATTCAGTCTAAATATTTCTTTCATGAAAATATTCGAAATATCTATTGCCTTTAAAGTTGAATTTACATGGATAAAGTTAGNAGACCCATGGAGACCATGTGACATGTTCCTGCCACCCCCTCTAGCATTTAAAACCATATCATGGTGGATGAAGCTATTATTCACTCCAACGTCTCTTCCTCTGCTACTCAGCCATGGTGCCAGATAGCTTCCTCGAGCCATCACCTCCCTACTTGTTTTATCTCCTTAGCTGGTTATTATCTTCCAATTCATCCCTCTTGCCCAACCATTATGCTTTTATTCCCCTCGCAATTCAAGCCTCAGGCTTCTGGATCGAGTTTTGTCGCTTCTCATCATCTCTCTCGTCAAGTTTCCTCGCTTCCATTACCTCTGTCGAGGCAGCAGATCATCCCTCCTAGATCATGTTGGTTATGCCTCACCTCAGAGGCAAACAAAAGAGGGGACCTCAATGGTACTATACTTATGGGCATTGATTCTACAAAGCCTCGCCTTCCATCATGCACCACTCTAAAGATTCGGCCACCTTTCCCTCTTCCATCGGGCCATGCAACCTGCCCCCGCTCTCCTTGCCATGGGCTTGTTGGGTGGAATGGTTCAACCACCATGGTCTCTCCTTTGGTTTCGACCCTAGTGACAATCCATCCCTTTCAGTCCCTCCTCCTCCTCCACTGCCTTCGACACCACCTGCAATCCTTGCTCCTCCTCCATCGTCTCCTGCTTCCTCCCCACTCGCCCCACCACCCTCACCCTTTGGAGGAGATTTCTATTTCCAAGGAGAGGAAATCAAGCCAACCACCATCAGATTTTGAAAGTGCCTTCTGCACTCACTTTTTGGCATCATAGGAAGTCCTGCAAGACTTGGTCTTCGAACTCCATAGAGACGCGGAAGGATTACGTTTCAGGATGGAAACTATGGACTGAAGAGGAGACAGAATCAAGAAATTTCTCACCCTTCTCCTCTTCTCAATGCAACCACAAGGAACTGCATCAATATCCTTGGTGCCCCAGGTTCGAGTCATCCATCTAGCTGCCTCAAAAAATGATGCACCGCAAGAATGCGACCATCCGGACCTCCACGTGTCAGCATGATTACATGTGTCTAGGATATTATTATAGTTGGTACATTCCATATGTTCAATTATCTATTTTTGGGTATCAGTTTTATAGGACACCTCAAGTGTCTATTTTTGGTTATCAGTTTTATAGGACACCTCAAATGAATCGGTTTCCCGATGGAGCGGTTCAGACCAAAACTATTATTTTTTATCTAAAAGACTCTCTAGAAGCACATAACTTAGACATGAAAAGTGACAATTGTAACTTGTTTTTCGCAAATTGATACAAGGTTTCTCTTTTTACCTAAAAAAAAAGTAAGGAGATAGTTTAAAATAGTATGTAATTGAAAGATTACTTACAAATTCACCTAAGTTCTTGAACTAATTCAATAGAGGCTAAATTTTCAGTTCTATAGAACACTTGTTATATCCTTTCTATACTCGAGATTATTCATACACATAAATGTGCTTCTCCAAGTGATCTACCCACATTCTGTTCCAAATATGAATGGCTACCTGTCACTAATAATTTGTTTGTCTAGACAGGTACATGAAGAAGGGAAAATCAACAATATAGGTGATTTTCATACTCCACTTCAGATTTCTCAGTCACTAGCACATCAAAATCACACGTTTTCTTATTTAAACAACATATAACTCCAACATTCATAAACTTCACATAATTCATATTATAAAATAAACTAATTGAGAACAATACAAGGCTTAGAGCAACACTTATGTAGAGCCTAGAAAGTGCTACAACTACTTAAAGGGTTGCCCTTTTCCACCCAACCATAGGCATAGAAACTCCTGAAAGGATTTACCACTCACCACCCCCTAGCTATATCATGATACTCTAAGAGATATTCTTCCTCATTTTAAAAAGCAATCAGGAACTAGCTATATCACTCTCCTCTTCCCACAAAAACTTGACAAATCAATTTTCTCTCCACCAAGCAAGGGGGTCTGCAATGAGTGCTTCCTCAGTCACTCATCTTCTATGCAACATCGTTTATCATATTGGTTAGAAGATGCTTCCCAACAATTCATGTACCCAAAAACAAATTCCCTTTTCAGTTCTCTTTAGAACCAGAGAGTTGCAAATGGTCTCCCTCTTCAGAAATGGTGACCAGGCCCATTCCCCTTGCATTCTTGTCTCTTCCCATGATTTTAATACCTTTTCTTTCCTTCCTCAACAAGATTTTGTGGGTCTAATTCCTAATTTCGTGGGTCAGGTCAAGAAGTTTCTATATGGATAATCTTCCCATCTCCTCATTGACTCTTGAGGAAGACTTCTCAACTACCAGCTTGACTGGTAATTAAATTTTCTAGGTTAGAGGACTGTTCTAGGTATGGACAATTTAAATCCAACATAGTACTAGTCTAGCAGGGGTCATCTCAACCATTACCGGTTCTCCTCACCATCTCTCTCATGCATCATGATCTACCTTGACAACCCCTTCAACATTTATGCAACCTCTTCCATTTTATTTAATAACTGAAATATATACATTACCTTTTATAAAAAAATGTTCATCAATTCCAACATCCACGCATAATTAGTCTTCCCATAGTATTTTAGCAAGCTATAGTTATATTTACAAGCTGGGGGAAACATGGGTATTACAATCCCCTCCTCCTTAAAGGAATACCATCCTTAGTGTTATACCTACCACTATGCTCTGTATGTACAACAGTGAAAAAAATTGGGTATGCATGTTTCATGGCATCCTCCATTTCCCATGTAGCTTCATCTAGACCAAAGTGTTTACACTATACCTTGACCTATGCAATGGTTATGTTCTTGAGTGGTATTTATTTCCTGTCTATTATTCATTGTGGATCTGGCAAGAATTATCCCTCTAGTTCCACTTGAATCATAGACCAATCAATTATATGATTAAAATCATGTACATATTTATTTAGTAATGAAACATGGAAAACATTACATTCCTTCACTGTGGGAGGAAGTGCTAGTCTATATGCTACAGGTCCCACCCTATCCAAAATTTCAAAGGGTCAAAAAAACTGAGGTGCCATCTTGGCACAAGTTCTCATTATCAAGGAACCTTTTCTAGGCATCACTCAGAGATACAAATGATCTCTTTCTTTGAACTCTCTAGGAGTCCTCTTTGTGTCTTCATAGCTTTTTTGTCTATCCTGAGCTATTTTCATATTCTTTTTTATTTGAACTACTTATTGTTCCATTTCTTTTAGAATATTTGGCCCGAGTGTAATTTGTCTATTGGGTTATTCCAACTGATTGGAATATTTCCTTTTCTACCATAGAGAGCCACAAAAGGGCTCATTTTCAATGACTCTTGATAGCCATTGTTATAAGAAAATTCTATAAGTGGTAGGTAGTCTTCCCACTTCTTGGGATGATGCATCACATGCATCCTTAACATGTCTTGTAAAACTTGGTTTACCCTCTCTGTCTACCCATCATTTTGAGGGTAATAGATTGTACTAAATAGAAATTTAGTTTCAAAACCAACAAACAAATATTTCCAAAAATTTGAAGTAAATTTTGTATATTTGTCTTATATGATTTCCTTAGGCATGCCATTCAGTCTAAATATTTCTTTCATGAAAATATTCGAAATATCTATTGCCTTTAAAGTTGAATTTACATGGATAAAGTTAGCATCCTTGCTCAATTTTTACACAACTACCATAATTGTGTCATTCTACTTGGTTGATTTATGCAATCCTATGACGAAATACATGGAGACGGTTTCCCATTTCCATTCTGGAATTGGTAGGGTATGCAACAACCCTGTTGGATGTCAGTGCTTTGACTTAACCTGTTGACATTATAGACATTTAAATAAGTAATCAACTATGTCCTTTTTTAGTCTTTTATGTAGCTCATCCATATGAACCTCTTCAAGTCGTCACAAATTGGAATATACAACCTACCTTTGTAAGTTAGTAGGTCATCATTGTTGTGCCCATTTCGTCACTTGGATGAGCAAAACAATGGCACTTGCATGCCTACTTAATCCTGCTAGACAGGACAGAGATTAGTGAGTGGATTAAACAAGCCAAACACATGAAATAAACAAGTAAACAAACCAAAAAAACTAAGGAAATAAAAACTAGAATGCATAAGAAAATTAGACCATAAAAAATCAACCAATGACAAAGATCATGCCACCAATGGATAGCTATATTAGTTGGAAAAATATCGTAGAGAAAAAAGATTACTTATGAGTCTCCTCTTCCTCTTTGGGAGGGCTCTTGAGTTCCCTAATGGACACCTCTTCTTACAATGGAAGAAAAATGGAAAATGATGAAGAAAATCAATTCTTATTCCCTCAAGAGGTGAGTGGAAAGGCCTATTGCAATGATGCTTGAATACTCCTAGGAGAAAAGAGGATTCTCAAGGGATAATTGAGGCATAATAACAATACTATAAATATATTTGTTTCTTAGTGCACCCATGGACTCCAGTTATAGCATTTCTTCAAGGAAAAAATCAACTGGTTCTTAGTGTGAAGAAGGGGCCCTTTAAGGCACCCTTTCATCCTTGACCAGCTCCCCATTCAGATTTTTATTAGATCTAAAGGTCAACTCAAGTTCGGAGTTGGTCCATTAGTGGTTGAGTGGGGGAAACAAGAACCATAAATGTCTCATTCATAGGATTGTGTGATGTTTCTCGTACACAGTCGGGCATATGGTGCAATGTGCGCTCTACGGGCTTCGTTGTTGGGAAGGGTAAGCATCGCGGCTACCTAAAATTCTTGTACTCCTGGTGGGGGGTAGAAGAAGGGAATTTGAGTAATGGATTGAGGAATTGTCTCCCAAACCGGGATTTTCTCTTGGGGAAGGAGGAAATCAGGGATAAGTGGTGTAGTAGGGTTCTCAGGGAATCCTTGAGGTAATATTTCTTCAATTGGTGGGACGTCGAGGTGTGGAGAGGCCTAAGTGGGATGGGTGATGTCTTTGGTGTTGGTCCCATTAGAAGATATGAAACACACTTNTCCTGCAAGACTTGGTCTTCGAACTCCATAGAGACGCGGAAGGATTACGTTTCAGGATGGAAACTATGGACTGAAGAGGAGACAGAATCAAGAAATTTCTCACCCTTCTCCTCTTCTCAATGCAACCACAAGGAACTGCATCAATATCCTTGGTGCCCCAGGTTCGAGTCATCCATCTAGCTGCCTCAAAAAATGATGCACCGCAAGAATGCGACCATCCGGACCTCCACGTGTCAGCATGATTACATGTGTCTAGGATATTATTATAGTTGGTACATTCCATATGTTCAATTATCTATTTTTGGGTATCAGTTTTATAGGACACCTCAAGTGTCTATTTTTGGTTATCAGTTTTATAGGACACCTCAAATGAATCGGTTTCCCGATGGAGCGGTTCAGACCAAAACTATTATTTTTTATCTAAAAGACTCTCTAGAAGCACATAACTTAGACATGAAAAGTGACAATTGTAACTTGTTTTTCGCAAATTGATACAAGGTTTCTCTTTTTACCTAAAAAAAAAGTAAGGAGATAGTTTAAAATAGTATGTAATTGAAAGATTACTTACAAATTCACCTAAGTTCTTGAACTAATTCAATAGAGGCTAAATTTTCAGTTCTATAGAACACTTGTTATATCCTTTCTATACTCGAGATTATTCATACACATAAATGTGCTTCTCCAAGTGATCTACCCACATTCTGTTCCAAATATGAATGGCTACCTGTCACTAATAATTTGTTTGTCTAGACAGGTACATGAAGAAGGGAAAATCAACAATATAGGTGATTTTCATACTCCACTTCAGATTTCTCAGTCACTAGCACATCAAAATCACACGTTTTCTTATTTAAACAACATATAACTCCAACATTCATAAACTTCACATAATTCATATTATAAAATAAACTAATTGAGAACAATACAAGGCTTAGAGCAACACTTATGTAGAGCCTAGAAAGTGCTACAACTACTTAAAGGGTTGCCCTTTTCCACCCAACCATAGGCATAGAAACTCCTGAAAGGATTTACCACTCACCACCCCCTAGCTATATCATGATACTCTAAGAGATATTCTTCCTCATTTTAAAAAGCAATCAGGAACTAGCTATATCACTCTCCTCTTCCCACAAAAACTTGACAAATCAATTTTCTCTCCACCAAGCAAGGGGGTCTGCAATGAGTGCTTCCTCAGTCACTCATCTTCTATGCAACATCGTTTATCATATTGGTTAGAAGATGCTTCCCAACAATTCATGTACCCAAAAACAAATTCCCTTTTCAGTTCTCTTTAGAACCAGAGAGTTGCAAATGGTCTCCCTCTTCAGAAATGGTGACCAGGCCCATTCCCCTTGCATTCTTGTCTCTTCCCATGATTTTAATACCTTTTCTTTCCTTCCTCAACAAGATTTTGTGGGTCTAATTCCTAATTTCGTGGGTCAGGTCAAGAAGTTTCTATATGGATAATCTTCCCATCTCCTCATTGACTCTTGAGGAAGACTTCTCAACTACCAGCTTGACTGGTAATTAAATTTTCTAGGTTAGAGGACTGTTCTAGGTATGGACAATTTAAATCCAACATAGTACTAGTCTAGCAGGGGTCATCTCAACCATTACCGGTTCTCCTCACCATCTCTCTCATGCATCATGATCTACCTTGACAACCCCTTCAACATTTATGCAACCTCTTCCATTTTATTTAATAACTGAAATATATACATTACCTTTTATAAAAAAATGTTCATCAATTCCAACATCCACGCATAATTAGTCTTCCCATAGTATTTTAGCAAGCTATAGTTATATTTACAAGCTGGGGGAAACATGGGTATTACAATCCCCTCCTCCTTAAAGGAATACCATCCTTAGTGTTATACCTACCACTATGCTCTGTATGTACAACAGTGAAAAAAATTGGGTATGCATGTTTCATGGCATCCTCCATTTCCCATGTAGCTTCATCTAGACCAAAGTGTTTACACTATACCTTGACCTATGCAATGGTTATGTTCTTGAGTGGTATTTATTTCCTGTCTATTATTCATTGTGGATCTGGCAAGAATTATCCCTCTAGTTCCACTTGAATCATAGACCAATCAATTATATGATTAAAATCATGTACATATTTATTTAGTAATGAAACATGGAAAACATTACATTCCTTCACTGTGGGAGGAAGTGCTAGTCTATATGCTACAGGTCCCACCCTATCCAAAATTTCAAAGGGTCAAAAAAACTGAGGTGCCATCTTGGCACAAGTTCTCATTATCAAGGAACCTTTTCTAGGCATCACTCAGAGATACAAATGATCTCTTTCTTTGAACTCTCTAGGAGTCCTCTTTGTGTCTTCATAGCTTTTTTGTCTATCCTGAGCTATTTTCATATTCTTTTTTATTTGAACTACTTATTGTTCCATTTCTTTTAGAATATTTGGCCCGAGTGTAATTTGTCTATTGGGTTATTCCAACTGATTGGAATATTTCCTTTTCTACCATAGAGAGCCACAAAAGGGCTCATTTTCAATGACTCTTGATAGCCATTGTTATAAGAAAATTCTATAAGTGGTAGGTAGTCTTCCCACTTCTTGGGATGATGCATCACATGCATCCTTAACATGTCTTGTAAAACTTGGTTTACCCTCTCTGTCTACCCATCATTTTGAGGGTAATAGATTGTACTAAATAGAAATTTAGTTTCAAAACCAACAAACAAATATTTCCAAAAATTTGAAGTAAATTTTGTATATTTGTCTTATATGATTTCCTTAGGCATGCCATTCAGTCTAAATATTTCTTTCATGAAAATATTCGAAATATCTATTGCCTTTAAAGTTGAATTTACATGGATAAAGTTAGAATCCTTGCTCAGTTTTTACACAACTACCATAATTGTGTCATTCTACTTGGTTGATTTATGCAATCCTATGGCGAAATACATGGAGACGGTTTCCCATTTCCATTCTGGAATTGGTAGGGTATGCAACAACCCTGTTGGATGTCAGTGCTTTGACTTAACGTGTTGACATTCTAGACATTTAAATAAGTAATCAACTATGTCCTTTTTTAGTCTTTTATGTAGCTCATCCATATGAACCTCTTCAAGTTGTCACAAATTGGAATATACAACCTACCTTTGTAAGTTAGTAGGTCATCATTGTTCTGCCCATTTCGTCACTTGGATGAGAGAAACAATGGCACTTGCATGCCTACTTAATCCTGCTAGACAAGACAGATATTAGTGAGTGGATTAAACAAGCCAAACACATGAAATAAACAAGTAAACAAACGAAAAAAACTAAGGAAATAAAAACTAGAATGCATAAGAAAATTAGACCATAAAAAATCAACCAATGACAAAGATCATGCCACCAATGGATAGCTATATTAGTTGGAAAAATATAATAGAGAAAAAAGATTACTTATGAGTCTCCTCTTCCTCTTTGGGAGGGCTCTTGAGTTCCCTAATGGACACCTCTTCTTACAATGGAAGAAAAATGGAAAATGATGAAGAAAATCAATTCTTATTCCCTCAAGAGGTGAGTGGAAAGGCCTATTGCAATGATGCTTGAATACTCCTAGGAGAAAAGAGGATTCTCAAGGGATAATTGAGGCATAATAACAATACTATAAATATATTTGTTTCTTAGTGCACCCATGGACTCCAGTTATAGCATTTCTTCAAGGAAAAAATCAACTGGTTCTTAGTGTGAAGAAGGGGCCCTTTAAGGCACCCTTTCATCCTTGACCAGCTCCCCATTCAGATTTTTATTAGATCTAAAGGTCAACTCAAGTTCGGAGTTGGTCCATTAGTGGTTGAGTGGGGGAAACAAGAACCATAAATGTCTCATTCATAGGATTGTGTGATGTTTCTCGTACACAGTCGGGCATATGGTGCAATGTGCGCTCTACGGGCTTCGTTGTTGGGAAGGGTAAGCATCGCGGCTACCTAAAATTCTTGTACTCCTGGTGGGGGGTAGAAGAAGGGAATTTGAGTAATGGATTGAGGAATTGTCTCCCAAACCGGGATTTTCTCTTGGGGAAGGAGGAAATCAGGGATAAGTGGTGTAGTAGGGTTCTCAGGGAATCCTTGAGGTAATATTTCTTCAATTGGTGGGACGTCGAGGTGTGGAGAGGCCTAAGTGGGATGGGTGATGTCTTTGGTGTTGGTCCCATTAGAAGATATGAAACACACTTTTGCTCAAGGGTGTATGAGAGGTGGTGTTCCATGGTATTCCCCCAACAAGGATGGGTCCTTGCAAATTCCAGGGCTCATGTCAATGAGTGAGTAGGCATCGAAACTAGTGTAGACAAGAGGAAAGATGTTATCAATGTTGGCGAAATGGTTAGGCTCATAATGTTTGATTTAGTCGATGGTGATGATTTTCCCATTGTGAGGGAACATCATAATGATTGTTTGAAACATAGAAGAGGATACTACCTTCATGGAGTACATGTAGCTACGTCCAAACAAGATATTGTAATCGAGCGGGGCGTCGATAACCTCAATGTCAATGAGGATGTCTTTTCCCCCAAGTTTGATGGGGACATTTTGGAAGAGCCCTTTAGGGGAAGATGGTCGATGATCATAGGCTCTTAAGGTGATGGCAGATGGTACTATCTCAGGGGAGCCAAGTTTCTTCCATACAGTTTTGGACATGATGCATGTGGATGCACCTTCATCAATGATACATCGATGAATTGTGATGTTATGAATCCTGACTGTTATCTATAAATCTACCAGAGTGGGGAGACGTGGTTCTTCACTATCTAGATCAAATGTGATGATTCTAGTATCAGTTGGGTCGACTTCCCCCAAGGTGGAAAGAAAGGATTTTCGTTGAGTTGGAAAGGTTTGGAAAACCTCCAATATAGACATGGCTACAAGAGACTGTGCCAAGTCATTGACCATACTGTAATTGTGTGTTGCCCTAGCCTGAGGGTTATTGGCATTCCATCGTAAAGAAATGTGAGGGATGCGAATGGTAGTTCAGTGTTAGGGAGTGAAATCATAAGGGTTGTCTGGTTGTAGCTGGATATTCTTCCGAAGTCGTCGGAGTATATTCAAGGGGTGCATTTTATTGACGATCGCGCGTTTGCAGAAGAATTTCTTCTTTTCTAGTGAGGAGGATATTGCAATCCACCAGACTTTAAGGGTGGATGGGCCCTGGGTTTTGATATTGTCCCATATATGGGGGAACATGATGTACTTCCTATTGGGTATTCATCACACCTTGGTGTGGAATAGGGTTTTGCAACACGGTTGAGGGTGGTTGTTGCAAATACTATTATGGGGCCTGTTGAGGGGTAGGTGGCATTGGAGGAGATGGCGCGTTCATGGATTCTTTCATCTATTTAAAGTCAGAAATTTGGGGGCAATGATGATTATAATGTGCATGCTCACCAAAAAGAGAACATTGGAAGTTCATCTGGAGGTTTTTGTTGTTGTTCCTCCCTTGGCGTTTGTTGTTATAGTCCCTTTGGGGTTTCTTGTTACCTTGATTCTGGTTGCCCCCAACAAGTTGGTTTTGTTGGGGGTTATTTTCACCTGGTCTCGAGTTATTATTGTTTCAATTTTTTCCTTTATTATTGGCATTATTCCACTGATGGGATGTATTTTTTGTATTTAACTGCTCAAAAGTATGAAGTTGTTGAATGGGAGAGGGATGAAAAAAGTTAGCTTCATCATGTGGTTGTCCATGTGGAGGAGCAATCGGCTATGGAGGAATGGGAAATAGAAAATACATATTCTTTTGTGGCAACGATCCATAGGGCGCATACAAAGGTGAAGAGATTTCACTAGTACCTAGGTTATACGCTGAGGTAGAAGGGGAACCTCAACATGGTAGAGAGGCCAAGTGCATCATGGGTGCCACCAAGGGTCCACTCATGGGTGGAGGGGGAATAATAGAATATGGTTGTTGGTAAGGGGGAGGAGGGTAATAAGATGGCCCTCCATATGGTTGTGGATATTTGGGTGCACCATACATAAATGGTGGTTGGATGTACGGGTTGTGGTGTTTCGTGGTACCATTAATCATTCCATCCACAACATGAGACATGTCAGGTTTGTCTTGGCCAAATGGTACAGGTCTAGGTGCATCAGGTAATAATGTGTATAAGTAACCTGATTGAGCATAAATAAGGTTGAACTGTTGATCCTTACTAATGGCTTCCTCTTCGGATTAGGGGAAGGTGGATTCCACATCTTTGGCAAGTATAGAGACAAGTGATTTTAGAAACCAATCGAGACGTTTTTCTTTGGTGGTTTCTTCTTTACATAAACTAGGTCGCCGACACCATTCGTGAATGTGGTCGAAAATATGCATAGTTGAGGTTTGTTTGCACTCGAAGAGAAGTTCTAAACTAGTGTCATGATGAACTGGCAGTTAGAAAAAGGCTGAAAAGGCTTTGGCCAAGGATTCAAAAGTCACATGGGACCCTGATTGTTCGTCCACATACAATTTTGTTGATGGACTAGTGAGTGTTCTTTGAAATAACCTTAAGAGGGTGTAGTCATCCATGATGTTGTTTGAAGAGCATCATAAGTGGAAGGTCATAACATGGTTGGTGGGATCTTCCCCCGATTTTCCTTTGAATTTTGGAATATCTAAAGGTAGCTTGGTATGCATATTGGGCTATGTGGGGTCATGTAAAATGGGATCATTCGTGAGTTTAGTCAAATCAGGAATGTTGAGAGATGCCAAGTATGTCATGTGGGGATTTGGTGGAGGATTAGCTCCAGCCATGGTGTGAGAAGGTAGTGGACCTGACCCTTGAGAGGGATTTGGTGGGGTTGTACTTCTCCCTTGAGAAGAAGTTTTACCCCCGCCTCCTTGTGAAGGAGAAATAGTGGATGGATGGCCTTGGGAATTGGACCCAAGTAAAGTGGAACCAATAAAATATGATCCCAAAATAGTGGCACTCACTGGGGTGTGAGATGGTTGATCTGGTGAGTCGACAAGACTAGGAATGCCTCCTAGAATAGGAGGGAGATTTTGCAAGCATCTAAAACGACGGGGATTTTGAGGGTCCTCTATGATGTTCGACTAGAAAAGTGAATGTTTGGAAATGGTGATGAGAGAAATAAACGAACAAGAGACTTGTATAATTTATACCTTCAAAAGATAATATAATTCACAATTGCATGTAATCAAATGAGCATCATACATAAATCAATTGTAAATAAGCACACATGTGGGTAGGTGGATTTTGTCCATGTGGGGGAACAAATAAAAAAAATGTTGGTGTCCTAAAAGATGTATCGTCCTTACTCTCAAATAGCACTAGACCATCCAAGAGCACTCAACAGTGGGGTCTGAAGCTACCGGAAGAGGAACTAGTGAAGGATGAAATAATCAGTTATAATGAGGGGTAGAGGGTGGATATCTAGAAAAATATGGCAATATTTCCCAATAGCCACACAAAATCTAATCAAAGTGCAATTGCATCCCACAATTTCCACCTGGTTAGATGTCCTAAATTTGGTCACTAGGTACCTCAGTCAAAGTATAACATTTAGATTTTTGGCCTCAGAAATAGGTCATGGGATGGATCTCTTCCAAGAGTTGGGTGACTCAAGGAGGGGGCACACAGAACAACTAGACCTCAGTCTCCAACCCTTCACGGGTATATCCCTTCCTTATGGTGTAGGAACACTTGTCTTGGAGGATTTTAAAGTTCCCTATTTGTCAACTTCTAATGTTTGAAAATGTGAGAACCAGATAACGGGGGGTTATTTAGATGACTACCCCCGAGATCCTACCTAGACTAAAAAAAAAATTCTTTTGGCACCTCCTGTGGAGGAAAACTTAGTGAGTTTTTAGAAATAAATTTAGATGTGGTGGGCTGAGAGATTGGGGGTGTGAACCAATATCGTTTGAATTAAGTAGGTGTGGATAATTTCTCAAGAAATAGTGGGATGTTTCATAATTCCTTTGGATAAAACCTACTTCAACCTCCACAATTCAAGATGGAAATTATGTGAGTGAGGAGTGACTTTATGTGTGAGAAAGTGAAAAAACGTGCCAAATTTTAATAAGTTAGGTGTGAATTTGCAATGCGTGGACTTCTTGTGGTCCTTACAAATATTTGTTACCTATCTTACTAAGTGTCATTGGTACAACCTTGAGACATTTTAAAAGCCTTAAATAACTAGCATGTGGACATATGGGTCCTTACCATTCCTTTAAACTCCCTAATGTTGTTTACACTAAGAAATATTTGAAAAACTATCCTAGATTGCAAGCATGTGGGCATGTATAGGCCCGTTACTTTGATCTTTAAACTCCCCTAGTGATGGAAACTAAGAAATAAATTTCAAGAAACTATCCTAAGTTTGCAACATGTGGGCATGCATGGGCCCTTACAACTTTAATATGATTTCAAAATGAAACTAAGAGGAGCCCTAGTGGGGCTTTGTCCTCTCCTAAATATTTTTGTTAAGGGAGATGAAATGTCCCCTTAACCACATTTTTTATTCTCAAGATCACTCTATGGTGTGAGAGAAGAGCATACTCAATGATCAAATTTAATTCCAGGTCCCAATGTAAGTGTTTTATTTGTGATAATAATAATCTCAACTTAAATTTTACAAACCAAACAAGCCATCCATGTGGAAACCAAAGAAAAAGAGGATAATATTTGGTTCTTTTTACCCCCTAATTTCCTATAGATAACCTTTCATATGGGAAAGGAGTCTAAGTGGAGTGCACAGGCATTAAAAATTGCATGAAAGAAAGAATTTGAAGGCAAGGGGCCTTCAAATTATCACAAAAACCCTTACAATTTTGAAACTCTAGAAATGTGTGTGGGTTACAATTCTGATAGAGGCGTAGTGGGTGCACAATGCACATAATGCGTAGAGAACATAAGTATTTTGGGTTCACATTGCACTGAGTGTGCATCTGTGGGCTAGAATACCCGTGCACTTTCTGATACGCGTCGGGGGGGGATTTTTGAGTGAAATTATCCTCCTCCAGCTCATAATTTTTCTTTTGACAGGCAAGGCTAGGCCAGTTTTGGTACCTGCAAGACAAATTGATTAAAAAGAAGTGCTCTCTAATCCCAAATAGGGTGGAATTTGATACCTTTCCCCAGTATGGTTGCCAATCTATTGTGCCTATTTTGTCACTTGGGTGAGAAAAAAAAATGGCACTTGCATGCTTAGTTGGGCTTGATAGAGAAGATAGAGATTAGTGAGTTGATTAAACAAGCCAAACACATGAAATAAAAAAGTAAACAAACTAAAACATCTAAGGAAATAAAAACTAGAATGCATAAGAAACGTAGAACCATAAACAATCAACCAATGGCAAAGATTATGCCACCAATGGATAACTATATTATTTGGAAAAACAACGTAGAGAAAAATGAGGACTTATGAGTCTCCTCTTCCTCCTTGGGAGGGCTCTTGAGTTCCCTAATGGAGAGCTCTTCTTACAATGGAAGAAAAATAACAAATGATGAAGAAAATCAATTCTTATTACCTCAAGAGGTGAGAGGAATGTCTTATTGCAATGATGCTTGAATAATCCAAGGAGAAAAAAGGATTCTCAAGGGAGAATTGAGGCAACATAACAATACTATGCGATGTGGGTTTAGTGTTCAGATATGAAGGTCAAATCAAGTTGGGAGTTGGTCCATAAGTGGTTGGGGGGGAGACAAGAACCATAAATGTATTGTTCATAGGTGTGCGCAAATTTTCTCGTACACAATCACGCATATGGCGCATTGTGTGTTCTATGAGCTTCGTTGGCCCACGCACTGTGCGTGCACTTCCTTTAGTGAGTTTGCGCAAGTAATTTTTTTTCCCAATTGTATAGTTTTTTCCTTTTGAAATGCATTTTGGTGTTGCAGGTGAATTAATAGTTGTTGGCATTGTTGTATTTCTGTAATTATTTGCGTGCAATGTTGCAGATGAAATTTCAGTGATAATAATCATTTAACAATTTATATCCCTCATACTTCAACCATGTGGGCTCTTTCTCTATGTATTATTTCACAGTTTTGAAAAATCCATCTAGTTCTTTTGCAGTTTTGAATATTTCCTTGATGTTTGGTTCATAGGTGCTTACAACTGCCAAGTGAATCACTTTCATACTTCTAATAAGGGCATCAACCACCCTATTTTATTTTCCTTTAATATGTTTTATTTCAAAATCAAACTCACTAAGGAGAGCCACCCACCTATCTTTTCTAGCATTGAATTTGGGTTGGTCGAACAAATATCTCATCCCACTGTGGTTTGTCATAAGTATGAATATTCTTCCTATGAGGTAATTCCTCCACATTTTTAAAGCATGTACTATGGAAGCCAATTCCAAATTGTGGGTCACATAATTGATTTCATTCTCATTCAAATTTATGGATTCATAGCAAATCACATGCACTTCTTGCATAAGGACTCCTTTGAGTCCTTCCTTGTAGGCATCTGTACACACAAGGAAATCCTTGTTTGGGTCTATTGTTATTGGATAAATCTGTAGGTGTGGACACTAACCGATCTCCCTAGATCCACCTGGATCTAGAACAAAGCAAGACAGAACATGACTCTTTCCCTACATTTTGACCATTGAATTAAATAGGAGACAAGAACAAATGGCATACCTTATTATCACTTCCTATGGTCTTTGTTGCTCCTACTTCGCTTCAGTGCTCTCGTGCAGTCAGGACCAAGACAACACAAACCAACCAAAGTGAAGAAAGAACAATCCATTCAATGCTCAATCTATGTATATGATCAAGGAATCATACAATAAAGTGGAAATAACTTTATGGGAAAGGGACATATTACTGTATCATATTGATGGAAAGTAAAGATTACAACCTGAGCCTTGATGTCGCAAACTTCCTTTTGATGGCCCTTGGCTCCAACACACATACTTGCTCACTTTTATGAAGAAGATCAACCCCTTTGGATAAACTTGTTGGAGTCTCCAAACTGTTGTAGCTTCAGTCCTTCACACAATTCTTTCACTAATTCTCCAATGAATCTTGCTTAACCTTTTCCATGAGAATTCCCTCAATATATAGGAGAGAATGAATTAGTTACTTGG
>JZKD02S0016273.1:0-11892 GCA_000966675.3 Picea glauca
CATTTGCAAATGTTCTAGATGTTGTATCAATGCAATGCTACACATTAGAATATCAAATATCAGGTATGCCTTTTCTTTTTTCTTCTTTTTATGACTTCTTAAGGTTCCTTTTATTTATTTATTTTTACATTACCATCATTTGTGGGCCACTATGGGGCCAATAATTCTATATAATTAACCACACCCAAGTATGTAGCATATACGATTCCCTTTAGTTCATCATATCATATGATTCACACAACTAATCTAATACTTCAACTTGGTTTTTTGTGGTTGTGTATAAGTAATTCCTTGGATATCATAGTATAAGCATAAGCATAACCATAAACATGCAATAGATTATTTGAAATGAATGAGATATAGATACCACTTTCGAGTAGAAGAACATGATAGCTCAATGATTGGTAAGGAATAAGAGAAGCACATAGAATCTATACTAGTAACTCCATTGTATAACTTAGAGTACTAGTATATCGAGTGTGATTGATTATGGAATATGTACTATTACTATTTACATAATGTGTTTTTAATGTGCATTGGCATATGCATAGACAATTTAATGTGCATAGACAATTTGGCTATGTGTTTTTAATGTGCATTGACATATGCATAGACAATTTTCATGGCTCTAGTTTCCACTTTGCCAAGTTTCTTTTTCCTTGGTGCTATCAATTTTCTCTTCTTTTTCTCAAATATTGATTGTTTGAAATCCTTTAGTTGACTTGAAATATTCATTGAAGTTGTGTTTATGTCTACTTTTGATCTCTATTTACAAGTGTCTTGTTCTTTTCATTGTAATAGGCTAGCCTCAAAATTGACCATAGAAAAAATATTTGCAAAAAGAATACATGGAAAAGAACATTGTCAAAAAAATGTAATAACAAGAAGAAAATAAAAGTAATAGATAATTTGAATAGACTACTGTAATTGTGTTTGATCCCCTCAACTCCCTTCTTAAATAAACAAATTTCAATGGCTTGACATTTGTTCCTTCTCCAAATATTTCAAAAACCTGATATGCTTGTTTCAATTATTTTTCCTTGCTATCATGTAGAGATATTGGTCTTTGACCTTCATTACGCTTTAGTGCTACTTCTTCCATAGTGGTTTTCATATTCAATGATATGGACGCAAACTATAAAAGCATAAAATTGAAGAAGCACACACTCTTGCATGAATCAAATACTTTTGTAATGGCAATAGATGGAGCCCTCTCACAAGACTTTATTCTTGTTGCTCACTTCTTGTTCAATTTTAAATTTTTCTACTATGATGTATGGGGTTGCTTATTCAGTTTATTCACAATCTTGCTTCATTTCTCTAATACTTCAATGGAGATATGTATAGAATTCATTTCCAATTTTTGGATATGCTATGTTGGAATAGATCCAATGTTATCCTTGTTAACACTGAGAATCACCCTCATACTACAAATCTGATCACACTGTGCAAACTTGAATAAAATAAAATGCCCAGGAAGCGATCTTATTACCTATGCTACCCTACTCTATCAATATCTCTAATTTTCTCAAGTAAATGCAAATTTCCATAGCAACCATTCAAGTAACTTCATGACTAAAATAATCCCATCCGTGCCACCGATTGATTGATAATAAGAGAAATATAACATCAGAGATAGAAACTCCTTTAGAAAATCATACTCACCCACAAGTGGTAGTGAAATGATGAACTCTGAAATATTCAAAGAATTTGAAAGATATGACTCCAATAAAGCTGCTACTGGATCTTCAAAACCATGATAAAAAACCCGTCGATTCAGAAAAGATGATTGCCATTGCACACATTCGCTTATACTGTGAAAGATGTGAGTTTCTTGTTATTTCAAGATCATCTCTTGATAATCAAGAGTGACAGTTTCCTCTTTAGAAAAATGATCATATGATAATTGTATAGTAGGAGATAAAATATTTTGATTATGATCAACTAAAAATATGTAGTTATCTATACAATCATATTTTACTGCTTGCTCAAAATTATTTGGAAAATGATCATAAGCATGATGTACATCCCTGTCCATGAAAAAATCTAAAAACATTGAAGAATTCTGTTCCAAATTTGAATCATACTTACACTCTTCTTGTTTCTCTAGTGCATATAGATCTTCAAATTAATCCTGATATTGAATCCTCTTGCAAGCTCATATGTTCTCCTCGACTTCTTCAACATCCTCAAACAACCATATTAATGATGGAGATTTACTTTCTCCCAGGAAAAGGACAAGATCACGATGTTGAGCTGCTACATAGTAAACCATAGCTGCAGTCTCAGAAGGCTGAATCTCTAATGGAATGCTATGATAAAAACTGTAAAACCTCCTGTTGAAGATAACCTGAGCTTCATCTTCTTTTCTCCTCAAAATATGAAAATCATTCAGGTATTAATCAAAGGACTTATTCTCACTCCAATAATTTGGAAATGCATAATACAACTCAGTCCAAGAACTAATAGAATCAACTCCCAAACCCTTAAACCATAAAGCAACATTCCCAAACAAGGATTTGGAAAATAACCTCATGGTAACATCTTCATGTACTATCTCAAACTAATCGAAAAATTTCTCAAAAGCTCCCAAATGCTTCTCGGCGGTGATATGATATTCTCTAGAAAAATGAGGAAGATACTCAAAGAAGTTAAGAGGATAAGGATGAAGATGAGATGGAAGCCTTAAAGGTTTAAACATTTTCTCTCTAATTCTAGTTTGAACATTAATGGGATGAAAACTAGGTTTAAAAAGATGATTGCAAGGTATAACAAAGACTTTAGAAGGTAAATCAGCCTCATGATTCCCATGACTATAAGAATTTTCAATTTCAGGAGGGATTGAGATATGAAATTCATCTTTCTCAATAGGCTAAGATGAGGAGGCATGATCAACATCTACAACACATGCAGAATGGAGACCTTCTTCTTCCAAAGAGGTATATACAAATGAATGTTGATGATCATCAGAGTAAACAAAGGAAAGGTTAATCCTTTTTATATGTAAATTTAAAGACAAGAATGAACTGATGAAGAAGAACAAAAGTTCATAAAGAAGACTAATGAGTTGATACCTGGTTTTTCCCTTCCGTATTTTCATCTTTCTGTCAGTAGGATCCTTCCTCCAGTGGAGTATTTGATTATGGAATTTCCAGGTAGATTATTACAATCAATTTATGTGTCCCTCTCTTGTCTACCATCAAGAGTTGGATCTATGTCGTTCTCCCAGGGAAGCTTGCTTCAAACTACGCTCCTCGACAACGACGCCAAAAATGTTAGCACCGAGAATCACCCTCATAATGCTAGAGGAAAAGCCCAATAGCCATTTCATTTAAATGATTAAAACATGTTATACTTGGTGGATCAACAAGATAAGAGTAAAAGGGAGGGAATCAGACTATTTGCAAATACATTCTATTGGGCATGGAGTCATAATATTCTGAAGATCAAAGGCAATCAGGCTGCCTACCCGAAAAAATGATTATGAAAAGATGGGTTAGAAGAATAGAAGGTAAACAAAAAGAATAATATACACATAACATAGATCCTTTTTGTAATATAGATTAAAGAGTGCTTGAACAATAATAAATGATTAACAGGCAATTACCACAAATCCTTTGCAACCCATGGATCCATTAACCAAAGGCAGCTTTTGATCTTCAAAATATGTAAATATCACTCAATCAAGATGATAAGAAAGAATAGAAACAAGAGGAAAACAATCCGGTATAAAAAATTTCATGAATATCTAATGGCATAAATTCCTACAACGCATGCCCTCAGGCTTACAAAAACACAGATAAACCGCCCCTGCAAATCTCTCCTCTCTTGTATCATGGATCCAACCCTTTATTTCTCAAAATCCCTTTCATATATAGAGAATGATATCTATCTATCCTAAGGAGGTTGAAACCAAGGAGATACAGATTTTATCTTTTCTCCAAAACTGCAAAGTGGGTTAGGCTGATTTTTTGGTTGGCAACAAGTCCAAAATACCATGTTTTTCCTTCTAACCAAGTTTCAGAGGAACTCAGATGGGAAATCAAAAGTTATAAGCAAAACAATCCTCCACTATGTGCTAATTTCTTACAAATTGTCATAAATTACTATTTTGTAGCGTTGACACTGCGAACTTTCCTATAGAAGCCTGTTTCACTTTACCAAGGTTTTTATCATCTCAAATTTATATCAGGTGTCTAGCTATGCTGCAAAGCTTCATTATATTAATATATGACTTAGGGGAAAGAACCACAACTGATACTCATGGATTACAACTTAGATCCATCACCCAAAAATTTTGTAAAATGCATAAAAATAGGTTAACAACATTAACATCATTTGAAACTTTAAGCCTGCTTCAACAAATTATCAACCACACATTTTAAATTGGATAGGGGTAAGAATTCACTCGTTTAAGGCTGAATTTGAAAGGATGCAAAAGGTGAAAGTTTCAACAATCCTAGAACATAGGGTTCACAACACAATTTGCAGCACTCTGTGAGACAGTTCCCAATGCTAGGTGAAAATGATGGGAGCAAGTAAATTTGAGTAGGAGGAAAAATGAATGAGGTCATAAGGTGGTCTAGTTTAGTAGGCACAATTCAGAGTAATCTTTTAAGTGAATTTTGCAAATTGATAGAAAGGCAGTGACAATTCGCAGCGCCAACAAATATATCAGTAAAAGAACCTCCTCTCAACCTTCAAATAACATGATAACCCTTATGAAGTATCCAATAGACTTGAGCTTGATGTAGATAATGTTAAGTTTGAATGGGAAGGTATAAAATTAGTTCAACCTCCAACTCTCCTCTTTAGCCAGTTAGCAGCCCCAAGTTCGCATCGCTTGTCTATAGCACCATGTCCGCAACGCCGAGATCAAACATGATTTGCACACTTGGATGAGGCTATTAGAAAATTTTATGACATAATCCATGAGAATTTGTTTAAAATGCAAGCTCCGAAAACAAGCTCCGAAAACAATAATATCTTCTTTGACATGATCCCTAAATGCAATGATAACCATTGAATGTGTGAGATACTTATGAATACGCTGCAAACTCTCCTGTGAGTTGGAAACACATACAAATGTATTTAACTTGACATTTAAATATATAGATGATGACAAAGGGAAATTTGTGCACAACTGGAGGTGTGACATGTCAAGGTAAAAATGTAAAAATCAGAGGTGTCACTCATTTTGACCCCTACAATTCTATGTGCTAGCATAACCCTTTTTCTAAAACCTTATTAATAATGAATGGTCCAAACCACATGGGTTTGAATTTTCCTACCCCCAAGGGATCTTTATCTTGGTCATAGACTAGGAAAATATCTCCTTCGAAGAAAAATCGAGGGTAGACGAAACGATTATACTGACACTTGACACGTTGTTTGTGAGCCTCGTTGGTTAAGGATACATCTCGACGCTGCTTAAGATATAAAAGAAGTTCTTCAAGTGGAGTAGTGTCGGGCAATAGTTCCACTTCCAACTTAAGAGAAGCGATTTGGCACTCTATGGGAAAGACTGCCTCCAACTCATAAATAAGTTGGAAAGGAGAAAAAACGGTAGCAGTCTTGATTGAGGTTCGATAAGCCCAAAGTGTCGAGTAAAACACCAAATGCCAATTTGACTTGGCCAAATTGATCGTCCATTTAAGAATAGTCTTGAGAGACTTATTAACAACCTCCACTTGATCATTCGCCTGTGGGTAATAAGCTAACAAATGTTCTTTCTTAAACCCTAGTTTTGATGTTAACTTGGACATCATCTTGTTTTGGAAGTGACTTCCATGATCTGTGACAATCTCCTTTGGAATACTGAACCTGGCTACAATCTAGTTAAAAATGAAAAGTGCATTCGTTTCTCCATCATTGCTGAACGTAGGCATAGCCTCAACCTACTTAGTAAATTAGTCCATTGCTACAGTGATATAGCGATGCCCCCTAGCTAAAACTGGGTGGCATGTAGTAAAATCAATCCCCCACTTGGTGAAGGGACAACAATAACATGAAACATGGGAGCAGGGTGTGCCTACATCTTCCGAGAGAAGATCTTGCACGGGTGATACTTCTTGACCACCTCTACACAATATTTGATCAACAAGGGCCAAAATTATCCAGCACGAAGAATATTTTGGGTTGTTTCCAACCAAGACATGTGACCACCACATACCCCTGTGTGACAGTCATTAACCACAAATTGTGCCTCTTTGGTGAGTGAGACAATGATGGAGTATGCAATCCACTCCTCGACAATATAAAGTATCATGGATGATATGATAGTTCTGCACTTGATGGCATATTCATCGACGCTCATCGCGAGAAGAAGAAGACATGCACTTCAAAGTCTAAATATACACAAGTATATCTCCATACCAAGGGTCCAAAGGAGCAATAAGGAAAAGATCCCCATTGATCAGTGACTCTTTGGAAAAATTATTACCACTCTTGACTGGAAGTTTCGAGATTAATTCAGCAAATACCATGGACTTTTTAGACTTCTCTGAAAAAAATCCAAGTCAAATTCTTGCAGGATGACTATCCATCGACTGATCTTCCCACCGATGAATCATTGTGTTAACACATATTGAAAAGGGTTCACGACAACTAGGACAGTGGTCTTGCGAAGTAGGATGTAATGACAAAATCGTTGGACATCATGAACAATTGCCAAAGCAAGTTTCTCAACATGTTTGTAGTTGAGTTCTGATCCTACCAAGCCTTAGCTAAGTTAGTATATAACATGCTCTTCGAGCACTTCATCCTCTTGGACCAAGACCATTCCAATAGTAGACTCTGCGACAACCAAATGCAACAAGAAATCCATACCATAATTCAGAGGACTGAGTAGAGGGGAAGATGTCAGAGCACCTTTCAACGCTTTGAAAAAGCATTGAGCCGCTTCATCCCAAAAGAATGGGACCCCTTTATTCAAAAGACTCATAAAACCTTTAGTAATTTCGGCATAGTTGACAACAAAACACCGAATAAAGTTGGATTTCCCATGTAGAATTTAAAGCTGGGGGATTATGCGTGGGGGAGGCAATTGAACTATTTTCTCAACCTTCAGAGGATCGATCGTGATCCCTTTAGTTGACACGATAAAACCTAACAAGTGTCCCGATGTCACCCAAAAACTACACTTATTTGGATTTAGGTGAATACGATAGTAGCGACACCTCTCAAAGATAAGTTGTAAATGGGTGGGATGATCGAATCTCTTATGAGAACTTGATGCCATATCATCAAGATACACCTCGACTATTTGTTTGAGGTCATGGAAGGAAAACGACATGACCCACTGAAAAGTGGCTCCAACGTTCCTAAGGCCAAAACAAATTTTCTTGTATGCGAATGTATCCCAAGGACAAATAAATGTCATTTTGTGTTAGTCCTTGGGCTTGATATAAATCTGTCTGTACCTGGAAAAACTGCCCATAAAAGAAAAGACCTCACAATCTACACATTCATCAACAATTTGATCAATGAATGGGGTTGGGAAATTATCTTTCGGGTAAGCTTTGTTAAGATCATGAAAGTCCACACACACAGAGATCGTACCTTGCTTTTTGTTGATAGGAACAGGGTTTGACACCCATTCCATCAATTTCACTGGATATATGAAACCAACCTTGATGAGTTTCTCTACCTTAACCTTGATCATCGCTGCCTTGCGAGGATTGACTGGGCGAAGCTTTTGTCGGACAGGCTTAACATCGAGGTAAGTTGTGATTTCCTATTCAATGATACGTGGGTCAATGCCTGGAATCTCCTCATAAGACCTAGCAAAGACGTCGCGAAATTCTCTAAATAATTTAGTGTAGATCTAAATCTCTTCGGGGGAACAATCTGCTCCGACAAAGACGTTTTACACGACGCCAGGGGTTCTAGAGATGTTGATAGGAATTTTTTAAGATATACTTTCCATGTTTCCCTCGATATATATTCTATGCATGTACAGAGGGTTAAAAAGAAAAGGGGCATCTCCATTCATGGCCGTAATGAACTCTCCTACCTCTATCCTCATCAACTCGAGTAGGAAATAAGATATGTGGTGAAGATCATCCCAAGGTCTGTCTGTCCTAGTCATTACCTCCAAAATCTCCTCGTTAGAGGGAAAGACTAAGTCCAAAGGATCATAAGTGGTGAGAGAGTCTTGAGCCCAAATAGGCTCGAGAATGGGATCTATATCCTATGGGGGAGGCATACCAGGGTTGCTCGAGGCTTGCTAGACAATACTGTACACAACCTCAACAATGGATAAGGGCATAGCCATTCCAGGGTGCCCTACCCATTCCATCGAAGTCGATGGGGAAGGTAAAATTCATGGGCCGTTAAAGTAACTCATTCTAAAAGACATGAATTGAAATATCGCAGCCTTCGGCTGGTCGGGGACAACTGAAATAAACTTGGCATCATTAGCAGGCGATGGATAATAGAAAGTCCCCATTAAAGATGGACACAATCCGACACTTAAGTTGACAATACTTGGCTGCAGGTTGTCAATCATCGGGATCGTGGATGCCCTCGATGAAGGGTCAAGACGGGAGAAGGATAACTAATCAACGGTTATGATCCAACCTTCACGAGAAAAACCTAATACCTGAAAAATGGTGGATAGAACCGCTGTCATAGCGTAGGTTCAACTCTTCCCTAACAAAAGATTATAGTCGAGAGGCACATTGACTACTTCTACTTTGATGCACACGTGTTTACCCTTCAACTGCACAGGAAGGAGGGAATTATTCCATGTGGTCGAAAATATCGACTGTCAAACATGGTTAGCAACGTGGGAAACAGAGACAACTAACGTTGACTAATGGCCTTCCAACATGCAAACAACACCATGCAAGTCTAGGCACCCTCATCAAACACTGTATGGAAAATGTTCCATGTCAATTGTAACATATCCACTACCATAAATCAAAATTTTTTTTGGTTGATCTCTTCAATAATGAGAATCCCCGGAGCGTGTAGCAGCAAAATGCCAATCCCCGAGTCACAGGTCCTCTATTTACCTACCTGACTCTCTGTACATAACCGTGGTCTTATGCCCCTTTCCGTCAGGATTTTTGTTTTCGACCATCCCGACTCGCTTAAATGCCAGTTAGCCTCCTAGGCTGAGCTCTTGGTTGCATGGCCTCCTCTATATGACCATAGTCATAACTCCCATCGGGGCTACGGGGTTTCTAATGTCAAAATTCATTCACCCCCAAGACTCGCGATCCTCCGAATTCTGACGTGCTCCTTACGCATTAGCTCCCCAGGCCAAGCTTGTGGTCCACTGCCTCTGTGACCGTGGACTTACCTCCTTTCGAGGCTACTCCTATCGGAGTTTCGGGGTTTCCAATGTCGTAATTCACGAGTCTCCAGAACTCGCGATTCTCCGATCCCCGATATGCCCCTAGCGCATTAGCCTTTCAGGGCTAACTCCGTTCTCATACGACCTGCTAGTCCACGAGACCACGTGCTTTCCTCTGTGGGAGTTTCAGACTTCGCGGGTTTGAAGTGTTTAGAACTTACGTTCTCAGGATCTCCGACCCTCTGATGCCACTTGGTGTTGACTCCTGCGAGGGTTTCCCCTTTGACACCCGTCCTCCCTTGGTGTATCGGAGTTGCGAGTTCGCCATTCCGAATACCAAGAATTTCAGGATTCACAAATCCCCGACGCCACTTGTCCTTCGCTCTGGTGCCTATGGCCCACACTCCTGTGGTGATCGAGAAATCGCGTATCGGGATATCGCGATTCCCATTGCACTAGTTCACAAAACTCTTCAAGTGCCGATCCTTGATATGGGTGACACCTGTCCTCCACTACAACACTATTACAGTGGGGTCATCGCATTTCGGAGTTTCGCGACTTCTCTGGAACTAATTCTCTCGTCACCGAGAACCCCGATATACCGATCTCCGAGGCACGTGAGAACTTATTCCTCCACGTCACCACTTTCCCATCGCTATATCGGATATCGCAAAATCGCGATTTCTGATGCAACAATTCCATTGTCTTTGGAAACCCCAAAATGCCAAAACCCCGACTCCTAGGGATCCTTTGACACGTGTCCCTACAGATGGATGGTTTAAACTCCCGACAGGATATCGTGGATCGCGACTTCAAGTTGCAAGAGTTTCTTGCTTCTGGAAACTATGATGTCCAAACTCCGACTCTCTGGGATCTCTTGCCACGCGTCCTCGTCAATAGATGGTTCAAGGCTCCCGTCGGGATATCGCGAATCGTGATTCCAACATGCAAGAGGTTCTTGCCTTCGGGAACCCCGATTCTCCGATTCACGACTTCCTCAGATATTCCGACACGTGTCCCTCAACTATGGACGGCTCAAATCCTCTCGTGGCTTCGCCACTCGCGACTTGGAACCTCAAATATTTGGACTCCTACCCAGTGAACCTCCGAGCTCACGAGATCTCCTCCACACGTCCCTACAAATGGACGGTCCAGATCTTTGTCGAGATTTCGGGGCGCTCGATGTCCTGGTTCCTTCGACCTCAGGAATATCGATTTCCCGATGTGCCAAACGCCGATGGCGCTTGATCTCCGCCACGTGTCCTCTGCCAACGGACGGTCCTGATCTTGTCGGGATATTGCGGATTGCGATTCCAAGCGGCAAGATTTCTTTGCTCTCGCAAATCCTGATTCTCCGATATGTCGATAGAGGACCTCCCTGGCGGGACTTTTTCCAGTGGCGTTCGATCGCTGCCACGTGCCCTTCCAAATGGACGGCTGACAGTAATTGGACCGAGATCTAACGGTCTAAATTTGTTCTTCCTGCACACACTCCAGAGACTAGACTCCGAGTATCTTAACTCGATCCAACGACTCGGATTGTCCCATTGTGTGCATCTTCCACCACTTCGTGGATGTGGGAATATCATTGGTTCAAATGTTCTTCTGGGTCTTGGGATCTACGATTTCGATTTCTCGTTGCTCACGATGATCTAATGGTCGTGAATGGCTATGGGTCCTCCGACGAGATCTCATCCGTCGACTCGTTACATCTCATAATACTACTATCTCAGAACCTTAAGAGGGTCGTTCCTCCTCGTATAGGGTTAATAAGACCTGCGCGATCAAATCCCTGTTCTGGGTTCTTGGTGAAATTTTCTAAGGAGGGAATCTCTGTGAAGGGATCTCTACTGGGGCATTTTCGGAAGCAGATAAGGGGAAAACAACTTCCCGAGAACGACTGGGCATGACTAGATTCATTTTTATCATCGTAAGTCATGCATGGCTTCCTCTATTACAAGCATACACCCATTAATTATTAACAAAACACTACACATACATTCTTACACTAAAATCGTTCACAATTTCACAGTTCTGTGAGTATATGTATATCAGTATATGAATTTTCAATATGTAATACATAAAATACTTATCAGAAATAACACCAAAAGTGGGTGAAACTGCTGAGAGGGGTGCCCGTCTCCACCCAACCGTAGGCGTAGTGACTCCGAGTGGATTTACCACTAGCCACCCCCGAGCTGAGACCACGATGCTGTCGAGACTGCGTCTCTCCGTCTGCCAGTGACCAGGAGCAAAGGTTGCAATCCTCCCTCTCTGCTATCACTCACTCTGCGTAAAATGTTTTTGCCAGAGTTCCCCTCCCGTCTACCCACTTCCATCGCTTCTTCCATACACCTTATCCTCTCGCGAGGTTGCGTGTTGCATGATTACCCTCACGTCGATCAGGCCTGACGGTTCTACGGATGGGTGGTTCACCATCCCATCCCTCATCAAGCTGCCCGCCTACTAGCCTGCAAGATATTAAATTTGGGGGCCAGCGAGCCGCTTTTGGTTCTCCGGGCCAGTGGAGTCCAAATACGGTATTCATTCAGGGTGGAAGTTAACGCCACCTTTTCAGGAGCCTTCCACCG
>JZKD02S0016284.1:16574-26906 GCA_000966675.3 Picea glauca
TATTCAAACCAAACAAGATTTTTTCCCATAACAATAGGATTCACGTATTAGAAGCATGCATCCATTTAGAGTCCAGTCTGCAAGGAATATAAATGTATCAAGATGGAAAAAAAAATGGATCACAAACCATATTCGGAAATCAAATATAAGACTACCTATTTTTATTTCAAATGCATGCTTGTCAGATGCCTAGTGTAAGGTGGCTCAACATTTATATGGACCAATTGAACTGAAACACAAAATCCTCATCCAATGCCACGAAGCTTTGTAATGCCAAGTACTTAACCATTCTTACCTTTAACCTCCAGAATGATGCTTTTTGCAATAGTATTCCTAAGAGAAAGGAAACATATGCATTCCAGAGTGATCCAAACTAAACATTACATCTAGATTCTTTCTAGATCCAAATCTCATGTTCACAAAAGGCAAGCATAAGGTAACCAGAGGCAATTATGCAATCTTTGAGCATTGATTCCAAATTCTCTGTAAGTATTGAACACCATCTATGTGCAGATCTCAAGGAAGATAGGCATGGGTACTTGAAATAAATTCATGACTAACCAATTAAGCATGTACCAATTGTCCAAGACAAATGCAGACGCATAAAACGACAAATGACCTTATTACCATGAGTCCAAATATTCAGTGTTATTAAGTGCTCTAGCTGAATCACTTATGCTTAGCAGGTCATTCAAAAGTGACCAGAAAGAAATATCAATCATGTAAATATTGCTAGGATATTGCAACTCAAACAGAAACCAAGCATTCAAGCATAGGCTTGATCATTTAATTTAAAACCTACCTAGCCTATTCTACACACAATCCATCAAAAGAGCAAAATCTGAAAAAGAAAAACGAAAGGAGGGTATCCAAAGTTTTACCTTGCCCATGACAAAGACCACAAGTACAAATATAAAGCTTGTCGGAGGCACTGTGATTCATTGATCAGTTTCAAGGAAAATGAATTTTCACATAATACTCTTATATACAAACTCAATGGCTCATTCAGTTTTCTGCAAAAACAATGTATAACCCCCATGGTACTTCCATCTTCTTTTCATCACATCCATCTACTCTTCCTGCGGAGATTACAAGGCGATGCATCCCCTTTATATCTCTTTTTACAAGGTGATGCATCCCCTTCATATATCTTTGAATATGTCTCCAATATGACACGCTCATCTCTAACTTGTGCACAGTCATGATCAGTTCCAAGCTTTGCTTCCTGGGAAAAATTATTCACATGAAGCAATGGATGTTTGTTATCAGCCTCCATGGAATTCCTCTCTTTCTCACTGTCATTCCTTCGATTAGATGTGTGCCTATTTTCATAAGATCTACTTTCAGTATTCTCTGATTTTCTCTCGTAACCTTGCCTCTGTTGGTATTCAGAAATTTTTTCTTTCTGTTTAACAGGGTTTTGGGCATTCTGGACCCTATTTTTTATTCTGTGTTCCCTTTTCTGATATTCATCCTTTAAAATGTCAGCTGATGTCTTTTCATGGCAGGAAGAATGCTTGTCCATGGGCTGCTGTGAGTGTTTTCTATCCATTCTATCGTTCCCGTGGCCTGATCTATATCTTTCACGGTCTGATCTATATCTTCTGTTGTCTGATATATATCTTCCATGGTCCGATCTATATCTGTCTCGATCTGATCTATATCTTTTCCGGTCTGATCTATACCTTTCTCGGTCTGATCTTTCCCGGTCTGTTCTATATCTTTCCCGGTCTGATCTATCTCTTTCACGTCGACGAACTGGTTCCTGTGAAGAGTGTGATTTATTTGAAGTTTTAAACAGCGTAAAACTATCATTCCTTTCCTCCTGTACTTTATGGAACTTGCAACTTTCATCACAAGAAATTTCAATTCTATGTGGCTGTGTCTGATGTATCATTTCTACTGATTTCCTGGCATTATGATAATCATATTTATCTCCGCCATATTTGTCAACAATGTCCTCTGAAAGGTTTCCATGTTGTTGAATCAATCCGCCTGCTGGTCTTCTTATGTCTTTCTCACTTCGTGTACGTTTACAATCATATTCTGTTGAAGTTTTATCTGGTAATCTCACTTGAATTGAAGGCTTAATATTTGTCTCATGCTCAACGTTTCTTCCTGACCCATAGCTTTCTGAGAAATGATTTCCTCTGACTGCCATCTCAGAATGGCCACAAAACACTTCATTACCAAGTGTCGAGATAGTCAGTTCACGTGGAGAAAGTTCCTCATCTGATGACAGCCATCCATGGCACGGTTTCCTTCCCAGTGGCACAGCTAACTTTCCTTCAGAAAAACTGTTCTTGTTGGACAAGTAAAGGGGCATTTCTAGCTTTTTAATTTCACCAACTGGAACAGATGTGTTTTGAAAGCAATTAGCATAGCCCCGTATTCCTGAAATCAAATTGCAGTTTGTTCATGTACAAGCTGACCTGGTTCTTGCATAAAATTTATTTTCAAACAAGAATTGGTGGCCAAAACGTGAGAAGAAAAACAAAACCTTTCCTGTGGCAACGTTCTTAAAAGACAATTTGTACATGTTAGACATATTTCTTAATCAATATCGATATTTTATTTGATCATCACACATTGGGATAATAATATTTATTAGTTTTTTATCTTTTCTTCTCTATTGACGTTAGTGCCTTGACAGAAAAAACTGAACCTATGTTCTAGTGTATATTTTATATTCTGACTGCATCTTTGAACAGAACTTCAAAAAGAATTTAAAATTAGACTTACCTGGTTGAACTTGCAAAGTTGGAGAAACATGCACAGGATTTAAGGGTACCATACAATTCCTTTCATTGCAACTACTTTGTACAAAAAACTCTTGAATCTCATCTGCAGTATAAAACAAAAAGTGGTGAAATTATCTGATGACGTCATAGCATATTATTTCCCTTTTCGATGATATTCGGATTTATAAATGAAATATAGAAGCTCAATTTTTTTCCAAAAAAGGTCTATGGTAAGAAGTGTATAATCTGACTGATACTGAACATTGAGAAAAATGTTTGGCCGTAAATTTTCCATCTGCAACAGTATCATGAGACCCAGCAGAAGCAAAATTGCATTCATGAAAATCTTGTTAAGTTTCAAATCCTTTGAATCTCTTACCAGATGTGGCCAGAATTTCGCCTGGTTCTAAATCTTCTGTTGAGGCATGAGAATAAGTAGTATTTGTCGGAAAAATAGGACTGAGCAAGCTTCTCTGCCCATATCCATCACCATCTTCTTTCTTAGATTGCTCATCTATTGGTTCTTTCTTGATTTTCTTTACCTCTAACACAGATGAGGTATTGAGAACTAACTTTGTGCAAATGTTGCTTCTCTCTTCTAAATCCGTTTGTCTGCCAACCAACATTAAATCATAGGCTTCATCCTCTCCTACTCTTTCCCAGCTATTATGTTTTTCAATCTTGCAGCCCAAAGAACCTTGCAAGGATCCAGTATCTGGCTTTCCTATATCTATGACTTTTGGACCTACCACCTCTGCCTTCACAGAAACTGAACTATCATCCAAAGGATCCAACATTGCAGGCAAAACATCCCTATCAACTTCTCCATCTCTGTCTGAGGAACAGTGAGGAACTTCATCTACTTCAGCAGAAGATGTGCCAAGATCATTTTCAAAGGTGAAAGTTCCATCCCTTTCAAAGGTGAAAGTTCCATCCCTATCTGCAAAGACTTTACATCAAAGTTTGGTGAGAAGCTCAATCATTTCAATAAATGAATATAACCTGCACTCTAAAAAAGTTAGCACGTGAAAGTTACAAATTTGATCACAAGAATCACAAATTGGTAGATACCTGGACAGACACTTGAAATTCCAGAAAAAATTTCTGTTTTTCTTGTTAAGCTTCCATAAGAGATGGAACTGCTAGACAACTGGCTTTCAGTTCGACCCACTGATTGCCTAGTCCCATCAGCTTTGTCTGCATAGTTTAGAACCAAATTTGTTATATAATCTGAAAATAAATTTTGGCTCAAGTATATCCAATGTTGTAAGTTATGGCTTTGTTCCTACGACCAATGAATTTTTTTTTAAATATAGACTCGTCTCTGCCAAGCCTCTTGGCAAACAAAAACTTTAAAATAGCTACAAACAAACTTCTAAAATGCCTTTTTTTCTTAAATGAGAAACTGATATCAAATTAAAGTGAACGCTGGAAAATCTTTAGAAACTATTGACATATTGCAGACTGCAGCTCCTTCGTTTTATGTTCTTTAGCCTCTTCCCATTTTTTGAACCTCAAATTAACTCTTACCTTCGTAGAGTTCTATGTCTGCCCCTGCCTCAAGATTGTTCTCACCAAATTTCACATCAAAGGAGTGAATTTGAGCTTGCTTGGTATTATTTTCTTTGTCATCCAGCTCATCTCTCTAAAGACAAAGCATTTAAAAACATCAGCTGTGCCATTTTTATTTTGTTAAAGTGATTGGTTATCATCCATAACTTTTTGATGCTATGTAAAAGACAAAGTTATTCTAGTAGCTATAATAAACACAGAATGTAACAGAACAACTATGTATGGTTCTGTAACGGGTAATCTAGAAAAAGAAGAGCAATAGAAGTGTAGGAACTTGGAAGTATGTAGCAAATAACTTGCTCATGCAAATAACCTCATTAACTACCCTTATAAATAGGTGGGTGGTAATGCTCTTCGTTATGCATAATTGGGCAAGATGGTCAAGTCTGAATGAAATTGGCTTTATCCCTTCTTTTCATAGATGGTGGATGGATGGATGAGAGAAGCCTTGAAACCTGAAAGTGGGTGAACAGGTCTGATGCCCTTCTTTGATATTAGTAGGTGCCATGCCCAAGTTTAATCAGTTAGGTTCCAAACTTCTATGATAAATATTAAAAGATCTCAATTTTGTTATGCAAAGCACAACTTTCAATTAAGTATGGAATACACCCATACACACTATAAACTGATATATATTCTACCATTTTTTACTTTTGTATGACTTAAACTGAGATCTGTCCATTGAACTAAAAACAACTGGCTGTGGGTGCTCAAGAGCTACAGGAACCTTTAGATATGGATGTGCTAAATATATGGAGTCATGCTCACTAGTGATTTAGGGACTTGATTGATGGAGATTTGAATCATTAGGATGAGACTAGGTAACATTTTCCAAGCACATTCATCATAAAATAAGTGGGTGAGATTGTGAACAATTTGAAGAATAGCCAACCCATGTTGAGTGAAAAAAATAATAAACTTCATTTACATTACTCATTTACCAACATTTACATATCACAATAAATATTTTAGAATCCTTACAATTGATCACCAAGAAAACAAAGCTCAGCAGGGATATATATCAATGTTACAAATATTATACAATTTCACAAGCACATGGATAAAGCCATCCTGTTGCTAAAAATGATACTTTTGCATAGGGTCAAATTGTGTTTTACTGGGAAATCTGTAGAAAAGTAGTCCTATTTTCCACTAGTAACAAGTCAATGGGCTCTTGTGAGTCTGTTAGAGTCAATCAAATCATTGCTGATCCACCAAAGTGAAGAAGAATTGAAAACATATTGGTCAACCTAATTCAATTCAACAAGAATGTATTTCTATAAAAGAACTTCAAATTTCCAGATTTTATCAGGAAACACAGATTGAATGGACATAATTTAATCTCTTCCATCTGATTATTGTTATCACTCAGCATGACTGTCAAATTTCACAATGTATCAACCTCGTCACTCTATAGTCTATGTCCAACATACACCACAATAAATCTCTGTGCATGGGGATGTTCCCCTAGGGATGGGTAGGGGACAAACAGGGATGTCCCCATCTCGAGTATGCTCAAACAAGGATAGGACATCCCTAGGGACACGTGGGAATTCCTTGAAGGTCCCCAAGGATGTCCCCACCCAATGTTAGAGACATAATTGGTCATTTAGGGGATGTCCACCATGGATTGTGGGACATCACTCTGGGGGGCAGCCACCTATCCCAAAAAAATCTCAGAAGAAAAAAAAAACAAAAAATATACTTAAAAGGTTCTAACTTCTAAAGCCTAACCAGCCCCCGAGCAACCTTCTAACATTATATTTTGTTATGTGTATTTTCAAGAAAAGCTTATATTTTGTTATGCATATCTAAAATGGGATACTTGCATTCCAGATGTCTGGACATTTTGCATCAGTGAAATAAGAAAGAGGGAAGTCCTGCCCATTTTGTAATATGTCTGGAATGGTACACTTATAGTTCAGATCTCTGGACATTTTATATCAGTCAAGTACAAATAGAAAAAAGCCCATCTCAATCTGCAGCTTAATTGCCAGGCCCGTTACCTCTCGAACTCTCACTCATATGTGTAAAAGTCCCAAGCACAAAGTGAAAACCCAAGGGAAACTTAGAGGGGCTACCCACTGTCACGTCGTAACTCCCTCTCTCACTTTAGGTTGGCTCCTCTCCAACAAAAGCGGGGTATCCCTGAGACTTGAGTAGGATTGCTAAGGCTATGACAAGTAGGTTCAAGGTGATGTGAAGAGATAGCTAAGCAAAACAGATTTTTTGTAGTAAAGGAAAATAAAGTGGTAATGGAGGACATGGGACTAGTGCCTATCCAATATTTGGCAAAATGGAATCAAAAGGTCAAACTAAAGAGAGAAATTCTATAAAGGGTTAAGACAAATAGAGTCATGCCACAATAAGCCTTAGATAACATGTTTAGAAATAAGACATCAAAGGAGATTAAGGTTAAGAGGGAAAAATCCCCACATTAAACCCTTCCAACGTGGTAGATATACCCCTCACAAACGGCCCTCTCAAGCATATTGTTTGCAAGAAACTTCTAACATTCATCAACAACAATTAGAAGTATAAAAGATTAGCTTCACATGTGAATAGAAAGAATCCTTGAACTTTCCATTATGTCTACCAAAAGATATACAATGAGACTCCAAGAGGAGAAACTTCTCACAAATCCAACCATATATAAAATGAGGAAGCACTATCTTTATATAGAGTCCAGCTTAACTTCCTTTACAATAAAATATATTATTTTCCTAGATCCACTAATCTCTCCAAGAACAGTGATAAAGTAATCTTGGAGTCTTCTAGATCCATGCTTTTCTCCAAGGGAAAATAATAAAATATACAACTCTTCAACCTCCTCAACAACTTTTCCCAAAAATAGCCAAAAGTGGTTTTAGAACCACTATTTCTCCAATGAATAACATTAAAATAGCAATATCTCATAACTACCTCACATGACAAGTTAACAATGCATAAAATAATAAGCTAGCTATGTCACATCAACATGTGGCCTCTCCAAGGTGGACACTTCCTTCAAAGATAGCCTCAAAACACACAAAGCTTTGCTATATGTGCAAGGCATCCTCCACCATGTGCATACATTAATTTCACTCTTCCCAAATAACTAAAGCGCTCAAGCACGAAGGTGGGGCATTCCTAAAAAAGTAGGTGAAAATGCGGCAAGAATTTTAACGCAACAGATTTTTAACCACCACAACTCACTCAATATTTGTCGAAATTTCTATATGACCACAATTTGGCGATCCCGCAACCTTTTTGCATCTACTAGCACTGATCTGGCAACAATATGGGTACTCTGTCAAAATATATCTACTCATTAGCTAGGATGTGTTGAGATTATGTACCTTGGGAGGTGTTCCCCATGTGTTTGTGGGCTCCTAAACACATGTGGGAAGTACTATGTACTTTGTGCCTTGTACTTTATGTCTAATTTCACTTTGACTTGAGAGATTTAAGTCAAAAGTGAAATTTGGTCATTTATGCCTAAAATGACTATTAATTCACTTTGTGGGTGAATTAGGAGACATAAAGTAAACTTAGGGAACTTAACCCAAAGTGGGTTTGAGAGTGAGATTCTTTTGGAGAGATCTCAACCTTTGAATAGACTTGAGATGGGATGATCTCAGCCATTGATCATTTAGGTTTCCTTATGGAGGTTCAAGAGGGGCGCAAAGGAGGAGAAAGAGCTCATTCACTCATTTGTTCACTTGAAGAGTTTGAGAGAGAGCATGATGATGAGGTTTCAGGCATATGTTGAGGCTAGCTTGGGCGCTCCCTTCCATGGAGATAGCCAACAAGCTTAGGGCCTTGTTTATTTAGTGGGGAGATTCCCGTTCTAAGGAGGGCGCATCATCAGTGGGGAGGACTTTCAAAGCTCGGATTGCAATGAGCTCTGTTTCAGAGGGAGGCTACTCATCAGTATCAAATTACTGTGGAAAGGTTTCTTGTTCAGAGCTTTCAGTTGGCTTCTAGCTCCAGTTCAGTGGTCTTGTCAGCATTTCTGGAGGGCGCACCATCCTAGGGCGCTCTTGCTTCATTTGGACTAGTTTTGCAGCTTGGATCAAGCTGCTATTGTATCAGGTTCATCTATATTTTGTACTCGTTGTATTCCACCATCTATTCTCCTCATATATAGACATATATTCCAAACTGGTTTTCCCCGGGGGCATTTTATCCAGGGTCATGTTGACCAAAAATACCTGTGTTCAATTTCATGTATGTTAGAGTGTAGAACTACTTTATTTTCAGCTGTAAAGATCACTAGGTGGGTTACATTTATTTTGGTAAGCATGTGCTAACCCTTGGTGACTAAAACTACATGCTAGAGCACCTAAATTGCAAATGTAACAGTAACAAATCAGCAAGAAGTTCCTGAACTGTTGGCTGTCCTAAAACAACAGAAAAACCTTCATTGATAGTTGAAACTTAGAGCCAACTTGAGGTCAAAGACAGACCTAGTTGGCAACTTGATAGGACCTGGAAAATCTTCAGGATGCCTCTCCAAAACTCCTCTAAAAGTGGATCTAATGGAGAAGTGTGCAAGCAATGGTCCATTAGTTTGTTAGAATGAGTCCTCAAACATAGGGCAATATCAACATGTGTTCCAAGGCATCAATTCATGAGCAAGATTACCAAATTAATCCACTAGATCCCTAAAGCAAGGGGACGATCCCATAAAGAAAAATGATATAAATTATGAGATGCGACACATGTGTGCGAAGGTAGGTGAGCACTCCATCTATGTAGTCCATCCATATCATCACAAACCTCCTCAAGTGTGAACACATGCCAACTAAGCAAGGACACTCTATAATCAAGCCTCCAATCAAGTGAAAAGTAGTCAAACTAGCCATTGGGAAAGCTAAAACGACCCCATCATGAGTATGGATGTGGAGTGCTTCATCTATATAGGTGATCCACCTCATAATAAAGTGAAACATGTATCAAAAACCATCAAATGTGTAAGGGTGATCACACAAGAGGGCTAAATCCTCATCAAACCATGCTCAAATAAACCTTGAAATGCCTAGAATCACATGAAAATGGGTGCACAAACCAAGGACTCTCCAATAGTGTAATAATAATCATATCAAAGTGTAACCTATATACTAAATACACCAAAATGTGGAAAAGAACATATCTCCTAGGCCAGTCTATCATCATGCACAATCACTAGGATGCTGCAAGAACAATATGATGTCGTGTCACTATCTTACATCACCATTATCCAACTCTTTGGGGGACTAGAGTCATCATACATGAACAAAGATGTGGCACTCTCTAGATGAACAAGTATACCAATGCAACAACAAGATGAGGCAGCATGCTCCATAATCATCATCAAAGTATATACCAAGAGGATGATACAGCAATCAAAGGCATGCAACATGAAGAAAACCAATAGATGAACCATGACCATGACAATCAACCAAGGAGAAAATGAGACTCCACCAAGGCACCATCCGATTAAGTGAAAGTACCATCTCCAAGTCAAGCCCAATAGTCCATGAATATACATCTACAAACCATCCATATGTGTGATGATGATTGTTACCACACAATCTAGCACCTTAGTGCAAAGCCTTCACAAGGCACCAAAACTAGTGGAACATCGGAAGATGTCACCACTGTCACCTAGGAAACAACTTCCCTCTCTTTAATGAAGGAGAAAATCCAACACAAAGAAGGCTTCCCTAGTAGCCTCCAAGAATCCCTAGGCAAGATACAATCAAGTCTAAAGCCTCCTGGGTAGCTACTTGATCTACCACCAATGAAATAATGTAAACAAGGCAAGGGTAAGGTGGTAAGATAGTGCAATTTTCAGATTTGAAGAGATGAGGATCTAGGTCAATTTAGAAGGTCTTCCAAGTCAGTTTAGGCTCAAGAGGATCCCCAAACACTACAAAAGAAGAAAAAGCTAAAGGCTATTGTAAAACTTGAAAAAAAGATAAATTACAGCAGAAATACAAGTTATTACAACAGCAATAATAATAGCCCTTGAACAAGCAGTTTTACCGGAAGCTTC
>JZKD02S0016328.1:10879-26905 GCA_000966675.3 Picea glauca
CATTACGGGTCTGTCGATGTTTGTTTAATGAGTCCAAAGATAGAAAACTCGAAGGTTTTTCATGATTATAGAGTCTGAAAAAACACTTAAAAGAGAACTCTCTCAGTTCCTTTTTCGTAAAATAGTCTAGATGAGACTGAAAAAGAGATAAATTATCGCTCATGAGACGTTAACTTCAAATACTTTATCGAGCGTGAAAATAGTAAGGTCGCTCGACTATCTTTTCATGTTTAGAGAGTCTGAAAAGAGCTTAAAGAGGACTCTAGGGGGGTTCCTTTTTCGTATAACCTTGTTGAGCCCAAAAAAGTGATAAAAGTATGCTCGATCTCGTTCTCATGTATATATGAGTGTAAGAACGGAAAAAGACCACGCTCAATGTTTTATACAAAAACCCTAAAAAACAATAAAAACACGCAATGACAAAGAAAAATATATGTCCATATCCCTGTTTTTGACCATCAAAATCATTACGCCTGCAAATGGTTCACTCAAAATGACATTAGGGATTAGGGTTTAATAGATAAATAATCATAAAAAACCAAATGACATAGTAAAAGTAAATAAAAAGGAGTAAATACTCTTTTTACCACATCATTTTTACCTTTCCACTATTTGAGCTCCAAAAAACCCCTATTTTACCCTCAGAGTTCGACGTCAGTTTGTGGGAGCTACGATCGTCCATTCAGCGAGCCGCTAGCGACATTAAGGTAGGATCTTAGTCCTTAACACTTTCATGGTTTAATTTTGCAATTTCATTGGTTAAAATTTTATTTTTAAGTTGATTTTGCAAGCCCTACTCGCGTGCTGCCATTCTCGCAGGCAGGCTATACGAGACTTGCGAGAATGATGCATTCTCGCAGGTGAGCCTAAGGTAGCCTGCGAGGTTCTCGCACTGTGCACACAGGGCACCTGCGAGAACTGCAAAGCTCAATTTTTTTTTTTAAATTTACCCAATGAACAAGAATCAAATCATGAAAAAGGTTTCTAATCTTCTTGTTGTGTTCCTTATTTAGATGATTGGCCATCAAAATGGTGCTTGAATGACGTGAAAGGGAGAACACAGAAGACAATGCAATGGCCGAAAATCATCTACCTACTATTGCTGCTTTGAGAGATTGTGGCCTCTTGAAGTACTTTCGCATCCCGAGCATGAGGGCCCAAGTCAGACTATTAGAGTACCTGGTGCGTATGTGGGACCCTGATTAACAGGTATTTCATGTGGGGGTCCACACACTGTCCTTAGACATTGAGGACATTTGCTTTTTTACTGGATTGTCCTGGTAGGGGTATTATGTGAGCCTAACTGGTAGCAGAGGTGGTGGGCTACATATGAGTGAGTACTGCCATTTACATTGCGTTCCCGAGGCTGAGAGAAAGAAAGGAAAAGTAGCTATTTGGGGGGTACGAGATTTGACCCTCCGTACTATCCTATTCACCATAGCTCGGATGGCTGGGAGTTCTACTCCTCACATGGCGTTATAGAGTTACTTCCAGTATGCTATTGAGTGTACTGAGCCTTGGGTGTTCAACTGGGCAGATGATGTGCTTCGCAGTAGAAAAAAGCAGTTGACCAAATGTAGACGAGGCGACCTGAAGCAATTCAGGTACAGATCTTTGCTGGTATCCTTCTTCCTTTTGTGGGTCCCATTACTGAGGCTACAGGTGGAGTGGAATTTACTGGCTCCCAGGGATCCACGGATGCTAAGATGGTGTCGTCTCATGGCCCGACACGTAGCAGGACTGATCATCAAATATGATGATACTTTCTTTGAATGGCTTCAACCACAGATGTTGATGGTTGACGACTCTGCTTATGCTGGGTTGGATTTTCGAGGAGATCTGGATTTAGTATTACCAGAGGATGCTCAGTGGGGGGACCTTGGTAAGAAGTACGCACATTTTCTTTTTAAATGTTTTGTGAATTTTTATCATATTGAAATGTTTTTGTTTTAAATGTCCGTCCAAAGACTAATACAAAATCGTTTGTTGATGTCACAGATGTTGGACCTTACAGACCTCCTGGTACTTCTCCCATCTAGCGGCGAGGAGAGGTAGCGACAGTGCCACAATATGCTGAGGATTATCAAGTGGTGGAACAAAATTTGGAGGGCTTGACCGCAGATATTCCAGACATGACTCTGGAAGAGGTTCCACGACGCGATCATCGTCATACTGTATAGGAGTATCAGGGTCCATGAGTCGACTGCTCCGTAGGGTTGCTCGGGCAGTCGTGTGTTACTGTGAACGTCATCCATGACGTCATTTTGTAGAAGCTATAAGCTTCAGATTTTGAGATTTTGGTCTTCGGACAAACTTTTTGTAAAAAACTCCTTTGATCGTTATATACACAAACAACTTCTACCGGTTTACCTTATATTGTGTGAATATTGATGTGATTGATTTATAAATGATTCAAATGTCTGTTCAATACATAATTAGCCAATGCATCTGTTAATGTATTTAGACATCTAGGAATATGTTAATATTCAATGTGATCAAAATAACGCTCCAAGAGGCGAATTCGCAAATACACCCATAACAAAGTAGGAATTCAAATAAAATAAACATTACTTAACTGTAGTACAACCAACTGCGAATCAAGTTGCACAACCAAATGACAAATTCTGAGTGAGATAACATCAACCAATAATTCAATAACATCGCTATACTCTGCAATGTTGTTGGTCGCACGACTGAGGCACACACCTCGTAAGGAAACAAGTTCATTTGTAGGGGCGTAAATTACCCACGCAGCGGAAGCAAGGTTCTGAGTACTACGGCTAGCGCCATCAACGAAGCCAATATAGGGTAGCAAAGACTCCGACATCTGGAAATCAAACACAACGTCACATAAGGGCAGAGACCAGATAAGGATAAAAGCAAACTATAGTAACACACAAAATGTATGATACAATAAAATACAAGTACTTGTGCACAGATGATTTTATGCATAGTACTTCAAGTACAACCCATTCCTGGGTTCACTCAAAGGGATACCATCGTAATCTACCAACTCATAAGCTCCTTTTTCCAAAACTCGTCGAACGATGTAAGGACCTCGCCACATGGGTTCGAATTTCCTAGCTCCTAACATATCTTGATCCTGTTCATAGAGAAGAATAAGATCACCTTCAGAGAAAACGCGAGGCTTGACATGCTTGTCGTATTGGACATTCACATGCTTTTTCTGGGCTTCTATGACTAGGGTGGCGTCACGTCGAGTTTCATCTAATCGCATAAGATACAATAGACATTCTTCTTCAACAGAAGTGTTGGGTAGGATTTCAACAACTAGTTTTAAAGAAGGTATCTCTCATTCAATAGGGAGAATGACTTCCACACCATAGACTAATCGAAAATGTGTAAACCCAGTAGCGAACTTGATGGATGTCCGGTACGTCCACAATGCTGAAAACAACATTGTGTGCCAACTTGTTTTATGAATCCCTATCATTCGTCGAAGCATAGTTATGAGAACTTTGTTGATTGCTTCGACCTGGCCGTTGGCTTGTGGATAATAGGGCGTTGAGTTATCATGGCGAAGACCCAACTTTTCAGTAAGTTCGGACATCATAAATTCCTAAAGTGGCTACCGTGATCGGTGACGATAGCTTGGGGAACACCAAAATGAGCTATGACGTGATTAAAAAGAAACAATGCTGCGGTCTTTCCAGTGTTGTCAAATGTCGGCATCGCCTTGGCCCATTTCGTAAAGTAATTAACGGATACAACAATGTAACCATGCCCCCTGGCCGAGTGAGGGTGACATGTCATGAAATCGATGCCCCATTTCGCAAAGGGACCAACTGAGACCACAGGGTGAAGAGGAGCAGGATGTGACCAAATTTTCTGATTATAGGTCTGGCAGGCATGGCATTTCTGAACGACGGTGATGGAGTCGTTAAATAATGAAGGTAAAAAATAACCTGCGTGTAAGATCTTCTGGGTAGTAGCATACCCAGACATATGACCACCACATGCTCTAGAATGACAGTCATTCAGAGCTTGCTCGGCTTCGTCGAACATTAGACAACGTCGAAAAACAGAGTCAATCCCCTGACGATAAAGAGTATCCCCGAGGATAATGTATTGACGAGCTTGATATCGTATGCGACGTCGGTCAGTACTAGACAAACTTGGTTGGAAAGTCTGGGTTTGGAGATATATAATGATATCCCCATACCAAAGATCATCAGTGCTAATGAGGAAAAGAGATTCACCGGGTAATGAATCAACTGCTACATTTTCCGTTGCAGAGTGGGGAAAATCACATATCAACTTAGCAAAAACTAAGGACTTCTTAGACTTGGCGCGGTCGAATTCCAAGTCAAACTCCTGGAGTATCACAATCCATTTGGAGTATTTTCCCCCTAGAAATTGACGTGTCAAAATGTGTTGCATAGGGTTGCAATGAGAAATCACCGTAGTCTTCCATGAGAGGATATAGTGCCGGAAGCGTTGGATGGCTTGAACGGAAGCCAAGGCCAGTTTCTCGACATGTTGATATTTGATTTCAGTTGGCGTGAGACTGCGACTCAAGTAGTAAATAACATGTTCGGCGTGTGCATCATCCTCTTGGACGAGAACCATGCCAATGGTGTAATCCGAGGCAACAAGGTAAAGGAAATAATCACGACTTTAATCGGGGGGGAAGAGAAGCGGAGCTCGCGTCAGGGATAACTTAAAAGATTCAAATGAATTGTTGGCAATGGTATCCCAGACGAACTCGGAATCCTTCTTTAAAAGCCGCGTAAATCCACGAGTGATCTGGGCATAATTTGGGATAAAACGACGAAGAAAGTTTGCTTTCCCCTGCAAACTTTGTAACTGGCGAAGTGTAGAAGGAGGAGGGAGATTAAGGATGGCTTCAACCTTCAAAGGATCCACCCGGATCCCCTGACGTGAAACGATAAAACCTAGAAGATGGCCGGATTCCACACAGAAAACACACTTATGCAGATTCAAACATATACAGTAGAATCGACAACGAATGAAAATGGCTTGGAGGTGGTTTGGGTGATCGACTCGGCACATAGAATGAGCAGGTAAATTGTCCAAATATGGTTGAATGATGTGTTTGATATCATGAAAAGCATAAGACATAGCGCATTGAAAAGTTGCGCTAGCATTCTTAAGACCAAAAGGAAGTTTCCTATAGGAAAAAGTACCCCAAGGACAAATAAAAGCAGTCTTATGTTGATTCTCGGGAATGATATTAATTTGATTATAGTCGGAGAAACCATCCGTGAGAGAGAAGATTTCACTTTCGGCGCAGTCATCAACAATCTAGTCGACGAAAGGGGTAGGAAAGTTTTCTTTTGGACAAGCTTTGTTGATATCCCTATAATCAACACATACACGAATTGTACCTTGTTTCTTGTCAATCGGGACAAGATTGGAAACCCAGTCTGTGAGAGCCACCGGATAAATAAAGCTGACTTTCAGAAGTTCTCGACTTTGAGCTTTATAACAGCCGTTTTACGTGGGTGAACTGGACGAAGGCATTGCCGGACGGGTTTAGTGTCAGGATATGTCTTTATCTCATGTATCACAATCTCAGGGTCGATACCCGGCATTTCTTCGTAGCTCCAGGCGAATATGTCACGAAACTCTTTGAACAGGGACGTATAGGTGACTATTTCGTCAAGGGAACACGAAGCTCCAATATGGACATTTTCGACGATTCCATGTTTAATGGATATATCAATGGGAATTGTGGGAGAGATATTACTTAAGTTCCCTTCGGCAAACACATCATGTGCAGACTCGGGAATGGTCGATATGACGACAACGGTCGACGGGGTTGAAATCCGTTGGTAGTTCTCAAGAGTGTGTTGCTCCAGAAAGAGGATGGAACAATGATGCCCATCATCCCAAGGGGTTTCCTCCATGACAGACATGATCATCTCGTCAGTGGGAAAAATAACACGAAAATGATCGGGAGACAACTCATCAAGAGAAGGGGTAGAAGGTGTTGCCGATTGAATGGCCTGATAGGCGGATTCAATGGGACTTAACGACATTGCGTCGCCGTAACGAAGATGATCTCCAGAGTTAGGGACTATCCAAGGGTCGTGAGACGTAGGAAGTTCATGAAGCGAAGTGGAGATCATGTTGATAGAAGCAACAAACGGGCGCGGAACATCAGGCAATGGAATGGGAAAAGTACCCATTAACGATGAGTCCTTTAAAAGGCCTACACCGACATTCTCATAACCCGGTGGGGTTTTAGCAATAAACGGTAGGTTTCCAGTACGAATATCAGAATTAAAGAAGGCGAGTTGGTCGACGGTAACAACCTTTCCTTGATGAGGGAAACATACTACATGGAAAAGTGTTGACACGACTGCACGCATGGAATCGATCCAGCTGAGGCCAAGCAAAAGATTATAATCAAGGGGAGCGTCAAAGACTTCCACTTCGACTTGGACCGTCTTACCTTCTAATGTGATGGACAACGAAGGAATAACACCATAGGGCTTAAAACCAGAGCCATTGAAGGCTTTAAGAGTGTTTTGTGATTCATTCAAAGAAGGAGAGCCAATGGCTTTCCAGCAAGCAAAAGACATGACACACATCGAGGCACCCTCGTCTATAACGGTTCGGAAAATGTTCTTGTCAGAGACAACAACCTGTATCTGGAACGCGAGTTGAGGGGGTAACCTTGGAATGTGATCATCCAAGTCAAAGATTATTAAATTCGTGTCCGTCGGGTCAATTCCACCGATAGCTTTCAACAGTGCCTTCCTTTGTGCAGGACAAGTTTGAAGGACTTCAAGGGCTGACATCGCAGAAGGTGCTTGGGCCAGATATTCAACAATCTTGTAGTTCTGGGCCACACAAGCATGAGGATTGAAAGATGATTTTCGAACGACACCCTTTGGGGGGGGTTGCAGAACTGTGTCGAGGCTCGGTCGTTCGAGATGAAGAGGACCGTTGGTAGGCGGAGTCATGGGAGAGGGTTGTACCAAGGAAGGAGGTAAATCGTCAACCTTCTCCTTAGATGGAGAATAATCTTTGGCTCGAGTAGTGAGTGCAACGTTGTTCTGCTTAGAATCACCAGTACACATCAAAACATAGGAAGTGGTAGAAGATGAGGGTTGGTCGTGGATGACCAACTGAGCCTGTTGTTGAGACGGGAAGGGTTGGGACAAGATAGTCGGTGCAGGTGGTTTCAGGGCTCCTTGAAGGAACTTAGTGACCTCGGCACGTCATGGACAATCCTTCGTGTAGTGATCATCACCACAGATAAGGAAAGGGTATCGTGGTTTGCGCTTATCCCGATCGTCAACAGGTGTAGTTTTAGTTTGCTATGCTTGAGAATTATTTTTGCCCTCCTTATTCTTTCCTCTCCCCTTTTTAGATTTATTTTTACCGGCTAGGGTAGATTGGACGACATTTACCTCAGAAGTCTTACCGGTGGGAGTGGCAGGAGACGGAGCATTTTGAGCATTAGAAGAAGCATATTTAGGGTTTGTGCTTGAAACTGAATGTGATTGGGCTTCAGCAGTACCAATCACACCGTCAGCCGCATGCGAGGCAGCTGGAGTATTTGAAGTGTTGGAAGTATTAGGATGAGATAATTCAGGCAGTAAATCATAAAGTGTTCCCATTTGTGAATAAACGAGGTCAAGATATTGAGCACGACTTATAGCCTGCTCTTCCATGACTACGCCACCCATGGCAATGTCCTTACCGATTTCATTCACAAATGATTTTGTAAACCATTCTGCCAGTAACTGATCGGGGAGCTCAAGTTTAATGAGACGTCGTCTCCTTCGCCACTCATGGATGTGATCAGATATATGAGTGCCTTTAGTCTGTTTGAAGGAATTCAAAATCTTGGTGCCCGTGTCATAACGGATCGATAACTGGTAATGCTTAAGGAAAGCCATAGCTAGGGTGTTAAAATCAGAGAAGAAACCTCGTGGCAATTTGATATACCACTTCGCAGCAGAACCGATAAGGGTTCGTTGAAAAAGACGTAAACGAATAGAGTCATCCATCAACGAGTTGGATGAGCACCATAGGTGAAAAGTCATAACGTGATTGTTTGGGTCCTCTCCCACTTTTCCGTCGAATTTAGGAATGTTCGATGGAAGCTTGGCTGGTATAACAGGCCATTGGGGAGAGTGACGAATAGGATCATTTAAAATCCTTGACAAATCCGGAAGATCCAAAGTGGCGAGAAAAGGGTAACTGTCGATTCACCTGCGGATATTGGTGGCTTTGGGGTGGAAGCCGTGTCGGCAAACCAGTAGGACCATAAGCAGTCTGCATATAATGTGAAGATCCAGGCATATTCGGTGGTGGTTGGACATGATAGTAGCTCATCGGATTATACCCTGGAACAGGGGCTTGAGTTTGAGCATTCGACCCTCAAATGGGATTAAACGAACCTGGATATGGTTGGCCCATGCTAGGGGGTGTTACGGACGCAGCTGGAAACTGCTGCCCCCCAGTCGATTGAGGAGGATTTTGGATCAATTGATTCCAATACTGGGCCAAGGATGGAGGTATGTTCTACCCATAAGGCGGGGTTTCCCCTCCCATTGAAGGTGGTGTACCAATTGAGGGCAATGTTCCAATTGGCATTTGCCAACTGAGAGGGGGTTGAGTTATACTACCTTGACGAGATTGTCCACCAACCGGAAACCGATAAGTTGGAGTGAATGATAGAATAGCGCCACTAGGATTAGAATTGCCAGTAGAAGACGAAGGAGGTCCTCCAAAAGGAAATTGAGGGAGTGTTGGGACAAAACTGGGAAGAAAATGCCCAGAAGAAGAAGGACCACTATGAAAGCTGGATGGAGTTTGCACAGGAGTAGGAATGGAAGCACTCAACGCATGGTATCCAGGTGGTAATGTCAGAGTGACATTGGGCATTCGTGGTGTGTTGATGGGAGCAAGACTAACCGCAGGAAACTCGGTTGGAACACTCGTAGTAGTTGCAAGATGGGCCATTTCGGCAGAGACGGTAAAGTGATAAGTGGTAGTCAATGGTACTATCTCTGGACTAGAGATCTCGGAAATCACAGGAGGATTAATTTCAGAAATCACAGGGGAACCTGGACCAAAAAGGTCTCGTCGGAAAACACCTGTAGACCAAAAAAGATATTGGCCTTCTATACCAGGAAAAGGTCCAATTGGTGATCCAAAAGATGTAACAACTAATTCTCTGGAAGAATTCAGTCGCATAAATGGTCACTCGGAATCAAGGTGACATTGAAAGTCCTCTCGAGTATTAGTAATTCGAAAATGTTCTAGAGAGTCAGTGCGTTCCACTTGTGGTGTGGTGATGACTGGGACTTCACTCTGCCGAGGAGAACCTCCAGGTGTGCTTGTGGGCAAGGGTTGAGAACCTTCCAGATGCTCTGGAGATAAAACCTGCATTCTACGTGAATTACGTGGAGGAGCTATTGTAGACGAGTGACAAACTTCGCGAAGAAAATCCTATGGTCAACTTCGAGAAATAGACAACACGAGCTAGTAAACAAAATCTAGGAAGCAACACCAAACAAAAAAGACCTTCTAATTTCAAAGCCACTAGTTGGTGATGAAATCCAACGTCGCAACAACAAGATGAGAAGGGGCTGGGCTAGGGTGGAAACGTTACACTGACGACCTGCTTAACGGACTTACACCCTGGTGAAAGCTCCCACACATAATCATGGGTAGACCCTCCAAGGATCCCTAGTGAGTTTGGTCAACGTCAATTCCAGGTACCGTGAAGACTTTGCCCTCCACAGTCACCTTGGGTAAGAACCTAGAAAGATAGGCCACTAAGGTCACCACCAACAACAATAAAGCCCGGGGGAACAGTCGACAGTCCGATCCACACGCAAGGGCAGGGTATCTAGCTCGCAATCAACTCAAAAGGCTTCCACTCAACATTGTGGGTATACCTCCGAGTGATCCCCGTAATACGTGCAATCTCGACACTGATATCAAAAAAGCAGGGTGAGTAACTTTGCCAATATCAATGCAACCTCGTGCTTGACCCTTGTGTGAGAAGGGCTTCCCAGGACAAGATGTTGCAAATGGAATTTAACACTCCCTAACACAAGATGCTATTGTGTGTTTTGTGCTTTTGGAGAGTGTATCTCTCTTCCTACTCCAAATCGCTAGCCTAGCTAAATGTTGGTGTAATAGAGCCCTAGAAAAGAGTTACTAGATAAATTTTTTGATTACGTAGTGTTATTAAGAGCTGTTGTTTACTCAAAGGAAACAGAAGTGAAACTTATGTTGTATGAATCAGACCCAACAATGCAAGGATGAGAATGAAATGTATCACTTTTCGTTCAATGAATCCTATGGATGGGAGGGAAAGAGAAAGTTTTCCAGATCAATCGTGAACTACAATGCAAAATTTCCTTTAAAATGCAAATGCAACAAATCACAAATCAACAACAATTCTCTATTGTGTCTTTTTCAATAACTTCAACAATTGATTTTCAATGTTTTCAAAGACGAAAATGATTTTTTGAAAGAAAAACTTTTGTTCACTTTTCAAAAAGGACCCACACTATGATAGAGAGAGTACAGAAAATCAAAATCCAAATGAACAAGCAATGACAAACCCAATCAACTCTTTCAATGAAAACAAAAATAAAGAGCAAACCAAAATAGTCTTTTCAATCGCATAAGAAAAATGATCTTTCAAATAATAGACAAATGATAAATACCAAGAGACCTCAAATTTCAACCGATCATCGATTCTTAACTAATCAAACACACTCAGATCTCGAAATCAGAGAGTATGGTGTTGCCAAGAAAAGTCAAGAAACGAAAGTCAAGACAAAAGTGACAAGAAGAGCCTTGAAATCCTAATACTGTTCATGCACGCAAACGAAGACAATAAAGACATCAATCAATGGTCCAAGAAACTCATATGAGGCAACTAAACTGATCTGGGCAGTTGAAGATGCCAAAACTCAAATCCAAATTTTTGAAAAATTGAGTTCGCAGGCTGGCAATACTACACAGTGCGAGAATCAGTGATTCTCGTAGGTGACCCTTGAGCAGGGTGCGAGAAACTCACACTGAAACCTAAAGGCAGAGTTTGAACTCGACCAATTCTCGCAGGATGCAGTGAAGTACAGTGCGAGAATGTCTGAACATAGTCAAAATTTTAGAAAATGAAGCAAAATTTGAAAAGGCCTATGGACCCAGAGGGTCTATCAGGATATCCTGAAGACTCATAGATTGATAGGACAGGAGAAAAGTAAAACCAGAGCAAATGGCCACAGAAAAATACCAAAAGCCACAAAGAAAATGGGTTGATCCCCAGTGGAGTCGCCAATTTTGTTATCGGACTAATCGGTAGGTGCGGACACTAACTGATCTCCCTAGATCCACCTGGATCTAGAAAAAAACAGGTCAGGACATGACTCTTTCCCTAATTTTTGACCATTGAATCAACTAGTAGGAAGGAATAAGTAACATACCTTTATATCGCTTCCTAGGGTCTCTATTGCTCCCGCTTTGCTCCGGTGCTCTCGTGAGGTCAAGACCAAGACAACACAAACCAACCAAAGTGAAAATAGCACAATATATTCAACAATCAACCTATGTGTATGATCAAGGAATTACACAATAAAGTGGAAATAGCTGTATGGGTAAGGAACATGCCACTATATCATATTAATGGAAAGTAAAGATTACAACCTGAGCCTTGATGTCGCAAAATTCCTTTTGATGGCTCTTGGATCCGACACACACACTTGCTCAATCCTTGCATGAAGAAGATCAAATCCTCTTGATAGACTTGCTAGAGTCTCCAAGCTGCTTTTCAGCTAAGTCCTTCACACAATTCTTTCACCAATTCTCCAATGAATCTTGCTTAACCTTTTCCATGAGAATTCCCTCAATATATAGGAGATAATGAATTAGTTACTTGGATAAGAATGATCCCAAAATATCAGGGAATCCAGTACTAGGATAACCATTCGAATGCCAACCCATCCTTCTAGAAGATTCCCTTTTAGAAACATCGAGAATTCATCTTTTTCCATGCTTTAGGAAGAGTTCGCACCCTAGAAGTTCAACACAGTGCAAGAAGTTCTCACCCTGGCTTAAGGCAGCCTGCGAGAATCAGGCATTCTCGCACCCAAATATACTAGCAGCCTGCGAACCTTCTTCAAAAATGAGTTTTCTGGGAAGAGATGAAAGTAACTTTTCTCAGAAGAAAGTTCTTATGAAGAGACTGAGTACACCATCATCAATACATAATCACGACGACCAAAATCATGGGTAACACCAAAGAAGAGAGTTACCTTTTGTCATTAAACTTAGGGGGAGCAACCCTACCCTTTTCCATTGATGTCAAAGGGGAAGAGAAATTGGGATCATGATGACATGGGGAGCATGAGTGTTTCCATCGATGCCAAACGGGGAGATTGTTGGAAGATTGGTTGTTGTCATTGATGTCAACCCTAGTCATTGGTTTTGGAGCACAAGATTGATGAAGGTATTTGGACATGAAGGAAAGTGCACATGCAGACACAACACCCATGGATGGATAGTATACATCATGTTGTTCCCGGTGGTAGGTGGCATGTCACGTGGATCCTCATGGTTGAGGAGAAATGAATTTTTGAAGATGACAAAGTGAATTGAAGAAGGAAGTATAGGTCGGTCCTGAAGATAATTAAAGAAAATAATTACAAAATAAGAAAGTGTCAAGTCAACCCTAATGTTAAAAGGAAGTGATTTAAATGGTATAAATAAATATCATGTTACATTCATTTTAAAGACACACTAGTCAAATTTTAGAGGAAATCTGAAGTAAAGAAGGCCAGATTTCAAGGGAGGATGAAGTTTTTTGGTGATGTGTTCTAAGTATCAACACATGAAACCCTATGTAATATTCCAAGTATAAAAAGTATGCAGAACATAAATAAAATTCTAGAAATGGCAGATGAACAACAATATAACCAGAACAACACCACAATAATACCAAAATGATACTGGAATAACACCAGAAAGAGCACTTTGATTACTGAGAGAAATGTTCACTTGCCTCTTCGAGGGGGAAACCTCCAGCAGAGCATAGATCTATTACAATAATATCCAAGACAAAAGTTCTCATATCCTCGACTCCTATTTATACTAAATATGTCTATCAAAAGAACCATCTAGAGGAAGATCCTTCTAGAAGTGGAAGCTTCTATTAGGTCTTCTTACATTCGACTTATTATTCCTTATTTATAGGCCTTATTAATATTGACCTTTATTACATCAGAATATATTATTCTACCTACGTGAGGGGTTAGGTCCCTAACATGTCCTCCCCCTTAAAAATAACCTTGTCCTCAAGGCTTGAGATGTGGAAATTACTACAGAATGGTAGTTGGTTCCCAAGTGGCATCTGTCGGGGTTGTATCTTTTCACTGGACTGACACTTCCTTGATGGTTCGCTGACGCAGACAGCGCTCATGCTGGTCCAAAACGACTTGTGGCTGTAGCCAAATGGAGCCTTCTTCATCCAACTTGGGAAGGTTGGTTTGAGTTTGGCACTTAGTTCCAATCACCTTATTTAAGCATGAAACATGAAAAACATGATGTAGCTTAGAATGTGTGGGAAAAGATAACTGATAGGCCACTTGTCCCACATGATTGAGAATGGTATAAGGACCATAAAATTTGGGTGCTAGTTTATGACAATGGTCAGCCTTGAGGGAATTTTGCTTGTAAGGTTGCACTCAAAGAAACACATGATCCCCTTCTGCAAATGGACGTTCAGAGTGACCTTGATCTGCTTGTGCTTCATGCGATTCTAGGCCATGACTAAATTCTCTTTGAGGGTATGGAGAATAGCCTCTCGAAGTGTAAGTGTTTGGTCAACCGCCTGGACCTTTGAGACACCTGAAAAATATGAGAGAACTGAAGATGGCTTATGTCCATATACCTCTTCAAAAGGAGTCATGTGGGTAGTTGTATGGTATGAAGTGTTGTACCACCATTCAACTAGTGGTAACCATTAAGCCCAATGATTTTTATTTTCTGAGGCAAAACACCTCAAATATGTTTCCAAACACTTGTTGACAACTTCAGTTTGACCAACAGTCTGGGGATGATAATTTGTACTGAGATGCAATTGGGTGCCTTGTAGCCTGAACAATTCTTGCCAAAAATTGTTGTTGAAAGTTGGGTCGCGATAAAAAACAATAGAGTGTGACATGCCATGAAGTTCGAAGATATGATCCATGAAAAGTTGAGCCACAATGGATGCTATAAATGGGTGTTGAAGAGCACATAAATGAGCATACTTGGAAAGACAATCAACTACCACCATTATGACTAATTTTTTGCCCGATTTAGGTAAGCCTACGATAAAATCCATAGATATATCACGACAAATAGTAGGTGGAATCGAAAGCGGTTGTAGTGTGCCAGGAGATTTGAATGTTTCTCTCTTGTTGCATTGACACACATCACATTCAACCACAAAATTACAAACATCATGTTTCATACCATCCCCCATAAAAGAATGTTTGACCCTGTCATAGGTTTTGGTAAACCCGGAGTGCCCAGCTGTGGGTGTAGCATGAAGCTCATAAAGTACCGTGGATTTAAGTTTTGACTGTTTACTCTAATAAAAACAACCTTTGTATCGAAGCTCATCATGGAGCCAAGAGTACCCTGGGGAAACAAGAGAATTGGACTGCAATTGTTGTATCAGATGCGAAATTTTGGGATTGTGTAGCCATTCCTAGCAAACAACTTGGAGCCAATCTGGTACAATGAAGGAGAGAGAAAAAAGGGACCCTTCATCTTCATATTTTCGGGAAAGTGCATCCACAACCACATTGTCTTTTCCTTTCTTGTAAATGATCTCATAATCATATCCAAAGATCTTAGTCACCCATTTTTGTTGCTCTGGGGAGGAAACATGTTGTTCCCGAAAATACTTGAGGCTTTGATGATCTGTCTTAATTTGGAAGCGTTTCCCCAATAGATAAGGGCGCCAAAGATCAACAACATGCAAAATAACCAACATTTCCTTTTCATATATTGATTTGCCCAAATTTTGTTCAGATGGTTGTTTGCTGGTAAAGGCCAAAGGCCAACCCTCTTGCATAAGGACAACACCAATTCCTTTCCCTGAAGCATCACATTCCAGGACAAAGGTCTTTGTGAAATCATGAAAGGCCAGGAATGGAGTGGTGCACATGGCCATATTCAAGGTTTGAAAAGCCTGAGCATCTGCTAGAGTCCAAGTGAAATAATTCTTTTTAAGGAGTGCAGTGAGTGGTGCCACAATCTTTCCATAATTTTTAAAAAACTTGCGATAATAACCTGTTAAGCCCAGAAATCCATGCAATCTTTTGAGAGTCTTTGGGTGAGGCTAGTCTTGCATAACTTCAATATTTTTAGGATCCACCTTGACGCCGAAATTTCCAACAATATGACCCAAGTACTCGAATTCTGAGGCGCCAAAATCACATTTAGATTGTTTCAGGAAAAGTTTCTTCTGGGAGAGTAGGTGGAGAACTCGATCGACATGAGCGAGATGGTTTGTCCAGTTTTTTCTATAGATGAGGATATCATCAAAGAAAACTAAGACAAAATGACGGAGAAAAGGATGGAAGACATGATTCATGAGGATTTGGAAAGTGGAGGGAGAATTACACAAGACAAAGGGCATGACCAAAAACTCATAGTGGCCCTCATGAGTTCTAAAGGTAGTCTTAGGAATGTCTACTTCTTTCATACGAATCTGGTGGTAGCCAGAACAAAGATCAAGTTTAGTAAAGAACTGGGCACCACTCAATTCATCCAAGAGGTCACCAATGAAAAGAATGGGAAATTTTTATTTAATGGTGAGTTTGTTGAGGGTGCGTAAGTTAGGACACATATGCCAAGAACCTTCTTTATTAAGGACCATGACCACAGGAAAATAGTAGGGGCTCATACTAGGGAGGATAACACCCGCGTTAAGCAGTTCTTGAACCATTTTCTCAATTTCATTTTTTTTGGAAAATGGGTGATGATAGGGACGGATATTGGGAGGAAGGATTCCTA
>JZKD02S0016350.1:5140-26904 GCA_000966675.3 Picea glauca
GAGGTATTTATCTCCACGTGTAACCATGACGAGAATAGAATATTATGGGAAGCAAGAAGAAACCCTAAAGCATTGAACATAACCCTAGAAGACAAGTTAGCTCAAGGAAATATTTAATATTAAGTATTTAGACTCCAGAATGAGAAGCCGGCCTAAACAGTCCAGGAAAATAAGTATAAATACAGGTAGCCAGATACTGCATTATAAAATACAAGTAGTAATATAAAATAGTATAAATACAGCAGTGAAGAAGTGCGCACTGCAGAAACTGGGAAAGTGCGAAAGTCTGGGGAGTAGCTGCAGCTGCAACTACTGCAATCTGTATTTTCAGTTTAGGCTCGAACTTTCTATTGGTTATGGTTGGACTTTCTGATCAATATTGGTTATCGTTTCTTGGTGCATTAGCCTTGGTTGGCTATTGATTTTCTTTCAGAATCATTCTCTATCAAGGTTAAGGTGCTCGGGGGTGGATTTGACCTATGGTTGGGTGACAATATTGCTATATTGTTTATGGTTAAATGAGCACATCTATTATTTATAACAGGTTATGGGCCCACACTATCTTCAGGCAGTCTAACCGCTGGAAGATGGATTGGGAGGATTTGCTCAGTTACAGTTGTAGTTGCAGCCAGTTTTTGTTGCAGTAATGAAACCCTAGCACTCTTGTTGAGGCACCTTAAGTGAAGAGATTGACCTAATTTATGAATAGCCTAGTGCACCTCTTGGTACTCTAAGAAATCTAAGATGTCAAGTTTGAAATTTTGGTCAAAAATCAAAGGTTGACTAAGTCAAAGAAGTTATGACTTACTATATGAAGTTAGAAAACAAGCTAGAAGGGGCTTCTAACTTTAGAGTGTGGAAGACAAGGATTGACCTCATCCTTGCTAAGTATAAAGTGTTGGATATTGTTAAAGGAAAGATCGTGGAACCACAATTCGAAGAAGGAAAAGAGAAGGAACCTCATAATGTTTCATTTATGGATAAGTTTAAAGACAATGACATCAATTCCATGAGTATCATAGTGGAATCTATAAAATACCACTTGATACCCTACATATGCCATCTTGACTCATATAAGAAGATGTAAGATGCCCTAACAAACCTCTTCTCAGTCAAAAACATTGGACAAGTAACGAGTCTGAAGAATGAGTTTCGTGACATGAAAATTAATGATGATGACAACATAACATCATACCTTGTGAGAATATCTCAGTTAAGAGATCAACTACAAGCCATTGAATAAATCATTTCAGAGAAAGAAGGAGTATCCCACATTTGAAGAACTTTGGACTTGATGTGCACAAGAAGAATCAAGGATTACTGCAAAAGAGAAACCCCAAAATAAATACGATGATCAAGCCTTCACAACAAGGTTCAAGAATTTCAGGAATAAAAAGAATTTTGGCTCAAGGAAGAAACCAAATCAAGAGAAAGACATGTCAAAAATACAATGCTTCAACTGTCAAAAATATGGTCACTACAAGAATCATTATCCCGAGTTAAAGAAAAGGAAGGAAACACACGAAGCATCAGTTGTCGAAGAAAGGGAACCCTCAAAGAAGGCCAAGTAGGATAAAACAGACTACTTCTTCTAAAAAAAGGTAACAATATTCTTCATAATTCTTTTACATACCATGTTTACATAGTTTATGTACATATATTGCATATCTATTTCTTAGAAGATAAGATGTTCAAAGAGAAACAATACCTATATAAGAATAACAAGATAAGGATTGCTATCACGATGACTACAAGTCAAGCAATACACATGAAAAGATGAAGTACATTGACAATCCTTTGTAACATTTCCTGTGGAATCTATTAACATAAGTAACAGCTGCAAGATAAGACGAAATCAGAATCAAACTTGAAGAATCATGGAAGAAGTAAAAACAGAAAGAAGTCAGCAATCAAAAGGAAATTAGAAAAAGACTTGTGACACTTTGCAGAAGGCAATAAGGATGCAGACGGAAGCGTGGACTCTCCTAGATGGAGGGAGACGATTATATAATTCGAAAATAAGAGCATGCATTCATGCATGAATAAAGGATTAGGAGGGATCTAATCCTAAATAATATGATCCATTGAGGATTATGAAGTATCTATCCATGTTCCCATTAATGGTAGAAACCATGAAAAGCAGCATGTGTTCAGTTTGACTTTAGAAGAATTCTTCTTCAAAAAGAAGCTTTAAAGTATCCCTGGTTGTTCATCCACATATATGATCCTATGATGAAAGGAAGAAGTTGGAATCTTCAGGGCATGGAATCTATATAAAACTCCATGGACCCAAGAGCTAAAGAGAAACATGAGGAAGAACATGAAGATTCCAAGAAATAAAATCCAGAACAACCAATCATTATATCAAGAATCACAAGACTACCAACTTTGTTTGAACCCACTAGAAGCAATCAAACAGAAGAAATGGAAGATGTGATGAAGAACAATGTATGAAAGACTTATGAATGGAAGCATTGTGAGATTCATAACTAAAGGTTCTCCCAGATGGAGGGAGAAGACTATGATAGCTTGTTCCATTAGCCAGACATACCTATACATGATCCATTATATCTTTTGTAATATCCATGGCTTGGAGTTTACATCATATGAATGTAAGGATTGTTCTTCTCAATATAGTAATTGAACAAGAAGCATATATAGAGAAACCTCAAGGTTTTGAGATATACCAGTAAGAGACACTTGTATGCAGATGGAAGAATATCTTACTTGTATGGATTCAAACAACTTGGTGTAGAGCCTCTCATGCACAACAGAGATAGTGTATCAAAATGGTTACTCAGAAGTCTAGGATGATGGATTGTTAATCCATGACAAACTTTCATGATGAAAGAAGAAGTTCTACTTGGATATGTTTCAGTTTGAGCCTTTCCACGATGTCATGAGCTAGCAGGAAACAAAAGTGTTGAATTCAACCATGATATATTGTAATGATCAGATCTATATGAATCCTTAAGAGAAAACCAGTGTTCTAGACAGACCGAAGTACATTGAGATCAAGCATTATATTCTTCGTGATGAAGTCCAGAAAAGAGAAGTGGTTCTCCAATATATCTCCACATATGAGCAGATAGCAGATATTTTGGTAAATCCTATGTCCAAGATGAAAACATTTGCGTACTCAAGAAACAAGCTGGAGATCGTGGAGATGACTTCCTTATTGAAAAATAAAGAGATTACTCCCAGGTTGGGAGGGAGCACTGATGTGTTATTGATTTATGGACAGTGATTTTTTAGTTCGAAAAATGGTCCAGGATGAACAATTCCTTTCCAGTTCGGAAAGTGGTTTGAGATTTCTGACGGACGTGCATTTTCCAGTTCGGAAAATGGTCTAGATCAGACGGTCATTTTTGTAATGAAAATGGTTCGATAGATTGTTGATGTACCATAGACAATTATTCCCCTTGTGAAAAGTGTGGGGGAATGGTCTAGGACAATGATTCTTCTTGGCAGTCACTCTCAGTAGTGGTCAAATAGAATGGTCCCCCTCGTCGGGCAGTCATTCTTTCGAAGTTCACAGTTGTGAGCAGTTTCGAAGAATGGTCCATTTTGGAGGTTGGTGTAGGATAATCATTTCCTTAGGAAATGGTCCAAACAGTAATTCCCTAGGACATACTCATTCTCTCAAGGTTTCACTTTGTTTAGTGCCAGAGGAATGGCCCAGATAGGTGAATGGTCCAGGTTCAACAATCAGGGACAGGCATTCCCTAGGATAGACTCATTCTATCCAGGTTGCAATATGTTTAGTGCCGGAGGAATGGCCCAGTTAGGTGAATGGTCCAGGCTCAGAAATCAGGAGAGTTGTTCTTCTATGCTTGAGAAGAATAGTCCAGATAGCTCATGGCTAATGTTTTACTTTCTGAGGGTAGGCTCTCTTCCATATCTCACAAATGTGAGTGGAAGAATGGCCCACATGACTCAATTTATATCATGATATTGTTTTTTGTGCAGGTTGATATTAGATGATATGATTGCTATGGAGACTGTATGTCTCTGGACAATAGATGTATGCTATTGTGGTGGATGTGTTCCAATAGTTGTGACTATGTGCCACTGATCAAGTAGTTGTGTGCTACTTGGTGTGGACGTGTACCACCATATTGTAATTGTGTACTATTATGGATATACACAGTTGTGTTCTATTGAATGACATTGTTCTGATTTCCATGTAGACTATCAGTAGTGTTGAAAATGATTATCAAATAAGATGGATAGTTAGTTTGCTTGTGGACAGATATTCTCCAATTGGAGAATGGTCCAGATAGAACAAATTGTTGATGGACAGGTATTCTCTATATGGAGAATGGTCCAGGATGACAGTTTGTTGACATGTCATGGACTAGTATTTTTCTAAGGTGCAGATTGTGGCCTGATTAGGAAAATGGTTCAGGATCGATATTTTCTAAGTAATATAGGTTGAGACGTATCTTTATGGTACATATGACTCGATTAGAAAATATTCCTAGATTGACATTCCTATAGGAATGGTCTTTGTAGTCCATGGCGTAGCTTTTAGCATCTATTTGGGATAGTCATTATTCTAGGACGTATGTCCAGATTATAAGAATGGCCCTTGTATCACTATGTGGAGTGAGTGACTTATTCAGCATCATGTTTGAGTACTCAAATAGAGTATGGCTTCGAGAGATGATGCAGTTGATGATATCAGATGATAGTGATGATGGTGCTCATGATATAATCATGAGATAGTATGTATGGCTATGATGATGCTACTGGTCAAATGGTATGTTTGTGCTCAATATCATTGCCTTCAATACCTCCCTAGCTAGGAGGGAGTGTTGATATTATGGTAGTTGTGGGAGGTATTTACCTCCATGTGTAACCATGATGAGAATAGAATATTCTGGGAAGCAAGAAGAAACCCTAAAGCATTGAACATAACCCTAGAAGGCAAGTCGGCTGAAGGAAATATTTAATATTAAGTATTTATTCTCCAGAATGAGAAGTCAGCCCAGACAGCTGAGGAAAAATAGTATAAATACAATTATCCATATCTCATTTGACACACACAGCTTGAAATTACAGCAATGAAGAAGTGCGCACTGCAGAAACTGGGCAAGTGTGCAAATCTAGGGAGTAGCTGCTGTTGCAACTACTGCAATATGTATTCTCGGTTTAGGCTCAGAATTTCTATTGGTTATGGTTGTACTTTCTGATCAGTCTTGTGTTGGCATGTTTACAGGAAGAGTGTGCTTGTCATTGATGGAAAGAACAACAACGATGATGGCATATTGGCAACAATGACAACAAACAGGAAAGTAGAAATGATAGCATCAGGAATGACGAGACCATGATAAATTGTTGTCTACAAGCTCAGGAGGAATAGCACAGAGTTTCACACAGAGCGCAAGTGTGCACCAGGGCTGAGGTTAGCTTCATTTCCAAATCTCAGGAGATATAGCATTTTCAGAAACGCGGTTGAGACCCAAAGTCATCAGGACTCGCAGAAGGATCAAAGGTCGAGTCCTTTGACACTTAGAAATTCTTCCAAGTCGGGAGGAAGCATAAGATCAAGAGGAATACCCGAAAACCATTGGATCATTCTGAAGTGGAAGGATAGGATAAGAAAAGAATAACCCAGGAGATCATTGACTCTACGAAGTCTGAGTTCGTGAAGGAGATCACAATTGTGTGCTGGAATAAGATCTAGACTGTTGATCTAGTAAGAGGAGATTCGGGGTTTGGGTCTTGGAAGAAAGGTGCGAGTTGATTTTCGATGTCATGAAACGCAAAATCCCAAAATGCAAAAGGTGATCACAATCATTGATAGAGGAAGGAATGTGGGTCGTTGATCTAACGCAAGCGTGAGTTCGGGAATCAAAAGAAGGGATGTGAGACAACTTTCGACATCGTGAAGCGCATAGTCACGAAATGCAAAGAGAAGATCTCGATCGTTGGATTACAGAGAGATCTGGACCGTTGATCTAGAAAGCATAGATTCAAAAGTTAGGCATGTGGTCACAACCATTGTCACATCAGCGAAGGTTGAGGGAGGATCTAGAACGTCGCTAGGCTCCACTTCGGATATCGCAAGTTGGGAGAATCGAGGAAACTCACAAAAAATTAACCAATACACGAAGTCACGAAGCATCTAGGAGATTAAGCCCCGGGTCAGAGACGAAGGTCACGTCGTCGAAGGATAAAGGGAACGGAGTTAGCAGTGCTAGTCTCTTCTTCGAAAATCAGGAGTTGGGAGATTTAGGGTGACTCAAAGCAGAAAATATGAAATGTGAAGTCGTGAAGAGTCATATTGGTTGATGAGTGGTCACTGACGGTGGTCATGTGAAAGGAAGGGGCTTAGAAAGAAAAGCTAGTGCCCACTGTAAAGTTTTCTCAGGAAGGGAAGAGTCACCAAAGGGATGAGCACGTGGAGGTTCTCTAGGTAACTTCCAGAATGAACTGATGGTATCTGTCAGAGAATTCGAAGAGATTCAAGGTGATAGCCAGAGGAGCTGAAGAGTCTTGAGATAACTGCCAGTGGAATGAAGACTCATCATAGAGACAATTTACAGATGGAAGAGTGTCGAAGACTGTAACTGTAACATAGAGGATAAGCTCAATTGTGACAGAGAAGACGAAGAGTTTCACTACCAGATAAGGCAAAGAATCTCAGGATAAGCCACCGATGATGAACATACTCGGTATAACTACCAAAGAAGACGAAGAGTTGGGGGGATTATCTCGCAGAGGACTTGGCGTGATAAAAAGATGAAGAACATAGAAGAGAAAGGTTCTTTTTTTGCTGATAGTTATGCATGTGGGTAGAATGTGACTGTGTATAGGACTTGAACTGGAGATCAGAGGTGCAACGTATAGCATGCAGAGAAAACACATAGTATAAAGGAAGAAGAGAAGTTGAACAGAGCAATGGAAGTGAGAAACAGGAGAAAGAACAGAGTATAGAAGTTGCAAGAGGCAGAGAAGACATGGAGCTTTAACAGACCATATCAGATACAGAGCAAGTAATTAAAGTTTTGTAAGATTCAATCAGGGTGGTAGGGTGGTGCTAGGGATTATTGCAATCCTCTGAATTCTAGTTGGTGCTAGAATATTTTATGGGAGTTGGTGCTTCCATCTAGTGGGTGCTAGAGAAACCTGGGAGTTGGTGCTTCCATCTAGTTGGTGCTAGAGAAATTTGAGAGTTGGTTCTCTCTGCAAGTTGTAGCTTTCTATCAGAGGTTGTAGCCTCATATTTGGGTTGGAGCTCAAAGAATGTGATGTACATGAAAGTTGGAGCTTGATTAACATCCTAAGAAGAAGAGGTTTTCACCGTTATGGGTTTCCTCATGAAAATCAGTGTCTCTGTGTATTATGTGTGATCGATCAAATATTGTATATCTATGCATGTTAATTTATCAGCAACACATTAAATAATAATCTAGAAAGAATCATAAAATAACAGGAAAAGTTTCAAGCTTATATAAATAATTGATTCACACCCACCTCTCAGTTATATTTCCAACAATTGGTATAAGAGTCGGTGCCTTTGATCAAAGTTAGATCCATAAGCTTGAACATGACTAGTCATGAAGGAAGTTCAACTAATAAAGCTCCTATGTTTGATGTAACAAACTTTTCCTTCTGGAAAATAAGGATGAGAACACATGTAATGTCTTTGGGTGTCGATGTTTGGGATGTCGTTGAAACTGGATATGTGAAGCCTGTAGTCTTGGCCTCAAAATATGATAAGCTAGAGTTTAGCTTCAATGAAAAATCAATCAATGCCATCCTCAGTGGACTTGAAAAAGTCGAGTTTGTCAAAGTAATGCATTGTGATTCAACAAAAATTATGTGGGACAAGCTGATAAGTAGTTATGAAGGCAATAAAAAGGTGAAAGACGCAAAACTTTAGACTCACAGACTAAAATTTGAGAAGATAAAGATGGATGAAGATGAAACTATCAGTAAGTACTTCTTATGAATAGAATAACTTGTCAACACTATGAAATGTCTAGGTGAAACGATAGAAGAATATTTTCTAGTCCATAAAATATTAAGATCTCTTCCTGATAGATTTAACTCAAAGGTCTCTGCTATAGAGGAAATAACTTATCTCAATGCGTTGACATTAGATCAACTTCTCGGAACCCTAATTGCTTATGAAATGAGAATCACCAAAGGTAAATCCACTACAAGAGAGGCATCTTTTAAATTAGAGAAAAACACAGACTCCGATATAGATGAGATTGAAGCAAATTTTGTGAGAAGACTGAAGAAAGGATCAGACAAATACAAAGGTAAATTTCCCTTCAAATGTTTCAACTGTGGTAATATAGGTCATTTTTCATCTAAGTGTCCTCACAAAATAAAGGATCAAACATATGACGATGAAGAGAAGCACAAACACAAGAAGGTCTATAAAGAGAATAATTTTAAGAAGAAAAGCCTTTGTGTAAACAATGATGATGATCCCTCATATGATGAAAGAAGTGACTCTTCTATTGAAGATAAAATAAATGATATCATGTTAATAGATTTAGAAGATATAAACACTGAAGATACATGAAGTGAGTTCGTTGATTGTGAAGAAGTAGTAGATCTTGAAGGAGAACTTGTCAGTGCCATGGAAGGGATTGATAGACTCAGAGAAAAGAAAAGAAAATAAAAATAGTTACTACTCAGGTATGAGAAAACATGCAATGAACCATCTGAAGAAATTTCTATGTTGAAGGTTAAGTTAGAAGAAGCTAAGAAGATTGAAGACATCATGAAACAACAATTGAAGGAAGTTGAAACAAAAGGTGAAAAATTGGAATTTGAAGTAGTGTTTGTCATAAAAGATCTAGAGAATTTCAAGCCTTATATCATCAGAATCTGACAAGTATTTAAGCCTCATAAGGATTAGCCTCCATTCTGAATCAACAAAGGATTTCAAATTTGAAAACTGGTTTGGGTTATGAAGAGGGATCAGGTAGTGGTCAGCCAAGAAATAAAGAATCCATCAAGTTTGTCAAATCTACAACCATTGACAACAATAAACCTGCAGAAACAAAGGAAGAGAATTAACCGCCAAGGAGGAGTGAAGGAAAAGATACCAAAACCGAATCTGTAGAACAAAGAAATAATACACCCTCTGTTCAAGGAAATCATCAACATGGAAGAGATCGACCTGCTCAAAGAAGACAACCATTTTCCATGTACAAAGATTTTTTCTATGGATATTGTTTTTACTGCTCTAACTTTGGCCACAAAGTTGTAAATTGTTCTTTAACATTTAGACATGAGCAATCAAGACAACCAAGAAATAAATATCTGCCACAACAAAGAATGAGACAGCCAAGTAACAAACAAACACATACTACAAATCGAGTGATGGATGGGAAAATGATGCAAATTAAACATAATAATTGTTATGATCCTTTATTAAATGAACCAAAATGTTACATCTGCCATTATTATGGACATAAATTTGTAGACTGTTGCTTAAAGAAATATAAGCCAAATTCAAATCACAGAGTTGAAAACGTCAAGGTCTGGAAGAAGAATGAATATAACAAGTGTGGATTAGTGTTTTCAGCTCAAAGACAAAAAGACCCCTGGTATATTGACAATGGATGCTCTAGTCATATGACAGGTGACAAACGTAAGTTCCTATTACTCAAAGAAAATAAATCAAGGAGTGTGACCTTTGGAAATGATGCTCCAGGAAAGATCAAAGGTAAAGGTATGGTAATCTTAAGTAATGGAAGAAGCGAAGCTCAAGATGTATTATTTTTTTATGGTTTAAAGCATAATATTCTTAGTGTCAGTCAGATATGTGACAGAGTATGTGAATTCACTTTCACTGCCAAGAATTGTAAAATAAAGACAGTAAACACAAGAGAGATGATTGCAAAAGGGGTTAGAACTGAAAAAAATATATATATTCTGAAGGAAGATAAGTAGAAATGTCATTTAAGCAAATTTTATGAAAGTTGGTTATGGTACAGAAGGCTTGGAAACCTGAATTTTGAACATATTATCAAACTGAATAATGAAGGCGATGTGAAAGACCTTCCAAGAATATCTAAGCCTAATAACTTTGTATGTGAATCATGTCAAAAGGGGAAGTTTACTCGTGCTCAATTAAAATCGAAGAGTTTCACATCTTCAAAGAAACCACTTCAAATTGTTCATATGGATCTGTGTGGACCATCGCGAAAGGAAGGAACTGGAGGAGAATGTTACTTTATGCTAGTCATTAATGACTTCTCCAGACTTACGTGGGTTTCCTTTCTGAGAGAAAACTATGATGCGTTTGAGAAGTTCAAAATGTTTAAGGCATTAGCTAAGAATTATACAGGAAGGAAGTTAAAGGCAATTCGCTCAAACAGGGGAGGAGAATTTATGACAAGAGATTTCAAAGAATTCTGTGACAGACATGGAATTAAAAGAGAATATACTATTCCAGGTACTCCTCAACAAAATGGAGTTGTAGAACGCCAAAATAGATCAGTTCAACAGATGGCAAGGGATATGATGAGTGAAATGGACATTTCACAAACATTCTGGGTGGAGGTTGTTCACACGGCTGTTATTATTCTAAACAAAGCACATCTAAGGCCGAACAGTGATAAAACTCCATATGAGTTGTGGTTTGGTTGACCTACATCAATCAAGCACTTCAAAGTATTTGGAAGTAAATTCTACATCAATAATAATGATGATCATCTGGGAAAATTTGATAGTAGAGCTGATGAAGGTATCTTCTTAAGATATGCAACAAACAGTAAAGGATACAGATGCTTTAACAAAATAATGCATAAATTAGTAGATTGTATTGATGTTTGAATTGATGAAGAAGCTCCTGTAAAATATCAACATAGAATAAGCACTAATCCAGATGAATAAGATGATGAGAATAATGAAAATGAAGAACAAAAAATCTCATAGTCACAAGAAGATGATGAATCAGGTGGAGAAGAGACACCCAGACAAGAAGAGTGAGGACAACAAACATCATCAAATCCTTCCTCCATAATTACTCAAAAGAATCATCATGAAAGTCAGATAATTGGTGAGAAAGACAAAGGTGTACAAACCAGGAGAAGGATAATCAAAGACACTGAGAAATCACATATAGACTTCATATCCATGGTGGAACCCAAGAACATTAATGAATCCAGTAAAGACATAAATTGGTTAAAATCAATGAATGAGGAACTAGACTAGATTGAAAAGAATGTCACTTGGGAACTCGTTCCTAGGCCAACAAATAAAAATGTTATAGGATCCAAATGGGTCTACAAAAATAAGATGAATGAGCAAGGAAATATTGTAAGAAATAAGGCTAGATTGGTCCGCAAAGGATATGCTTAAATAGAAGGATTGAATTTTGATGAAACATTTGCGCCTGTAGAAAGATTAGAAGCTATTAGAATGTTTCTTGCCTATTCTTGTAATAAACAGTTTAAAGTCTATCAAATGGATGTCAAGTCAGATTTTCTAAATGGAGATCTAAAAGAAGAAGTATATATGGAACAACCAAAGGGTTTCCAACTGTCAGATAACCTTGACTTCGTCTGCAAGCTTAAGAAAGCCTTATATGGGTTGAAACAAGCTCCTCATGCCTGGTATTACAGACTAGATAAGTATCTTCAAGACAAAGGATTCAAGAGAGGAACAATTGACAACAATCTATATATCAAAACAGAGGGTAATTATTTTCTCATTGTGTTGGTCTATGTAGATGACATCATCTTCAGAAGCAATAATGCTTCATTGGTACAATGGTTTGCTTCTGCCATGCAGTCTGAATTTGAAATTTCTATGATAGGGGAACTGTCATTTTTCCTTAGTCTGCAAATTACTCAGAGGTCTGAAGGAATATTTCTTTCTCAGGAGAAATATCTAAGAGAAATGTTGAAAAGGTTTCAAATGGAAGATTCTACACGTATGAGCACACCTATGGTCATTGGATGCAAGTTAAGCAAGGATGATGACTCACCTGATGTTGATCAGAGTTCATATAGATCTATGATAGGTATCCTATTGTACATCACAACATCCCGTCCATACATAATGCATGATGTTGGAATGGTAGGAAGGTATCAGGCTGCACCCAAATAGATTCATTTGTTAGTTGTCAAAAGAATATTCAGATACTTGAAAGGAACAATGAAATATGGCCTATGGTATCCTAGGAATCAAAATTTTCAACTATCAGTCTATTTAGATGTTGATTGGGCTAATTGCATGGATGAAAGGAAAAACATGAGTGGAGGTGCATTCTTCTTAGGAGATTCCCTTGTAGCATGGTTGAGCAAGAAGCAAGGTTCCATTTCCTTATCAACTACAAAAGTTGAATACATTGTAGCTGCCACTTGTTGTACCCGAGTATTGTGGATGATTCAGACACTTGCAGACTTGGAGGTAAAATATACTACACCGATCCCAATTCATTGTGATAATACTAGTGCAATTAGTGTGTCAAAGAATCTTTTATTTCACTCCAAGACCAAGCATATACCCATCAAGTATCACTTCTTGAGGGAATATGTGACCAACACTGTTGTTTCTTTGCATTATATTCCATCCAAAGATCAGATTGTTGATATCTTCACTAAACCACTTGCAAAAGCTCAGTTTGAGTATCTACGCCAGAAGTTGGGCGTGACCCTGTTATCAAGTTAAAATAGTCTATCTGATCAGGGGGAGAGTGCTCATAGTATATCTAATCAAAGGGAGAGTGCTTCAGGGGGATAACAAAGTCACTCTCAGTTCTCTTTGACATTGATGTCAAAGGGGGAGAAAAAGGTGTGGTCTGCTACAGTTGGAGGTCTAAGCAGAATAGTGAAGCCTTTTAGGGTTGCCATCAATGCCAAAGGGGGAGATTGTTGGCATGTTTATAGGAAGAGTGTGCATGTCATTGATGGCAAGAACAACAACGGAGATGAAATATTGCAAGAAATGACGACAAACAGGAAAGAAACAATGATAGCATCGGGAATGACGAGACCATGAGAAATTGTTGTCTACAAGCTCAGGAGGAATAGCGCAGAGTTGCACACAGAGTGCCAGGGACAAGGTTAACTTCATTTCCAAAGCTCAGGAGAGATATCATTTTCAGAAATGCAGATGAGACCCAAAGTCATTAGGACTCGCAGAAGGATCAAAGTTCGAGGCCTTTGACACTTAGAAATTCTTCCAAGTCGGGAGGAAGCGTAAGCTCAGGAGGAATACACAAAAACCATTGGATCATTCTGAAGTGGAAGGATAGGATAAGCAAATAAGAACGCAGGAGAGTGTTGACTCTATGAAGTCCGAGTTCGCGAAGGAGATCATAGTCATTGGCTGGAAGAAGATTTGGACCGTTGATCTGGTAAGTGGAGAGTTAGGGTTCGGGTCTTGGAAGAAAGGTGTGAGTTGATTTTCGATTTCGCGAAACATGAAGTCCCGAAATGCAGAAGGTGATCAGAGTCATTGATCGAGGAAGGATTGTGGGTCGTTGATCTGGCACAAGCGTGAGTTCGAGAATCGGAAGAAGGGAGGTGAGCCAACTTTCGACATCGCAAAGCACATAGTCGCGAAACGCAAAGAGAAGATCTTGATTGTTGGATCACAGAGAGATCTGGACCGTTGATCTGGAAAACGTAGATTCAGAAGTTAGGATTGTGGTCACAACCATGGTCACATCAATGAAGGTTAAGGGAGGAGATAACATGTCGCTAGGCTCCACTTCATATATCGCGAGTTAGGAGAATCGAGGCAACTCACAACATATTACCTGATACATGAATTCACAAAGCGCCCATGAGATTAAGCCCCAGGTCAGAGTCGGAGGTCACATCGTCAAAGGATAAAGGGAATGGAGCTAACAGTGCTAGGCTCTTCTTCAGAAATCAGGAGTTGGGAGAGTCGGGGTGACTCACAACAAAAAATCCAAAATGTGAAGTCGCGAAGAGTCATCTTGGTTGATGGGTGGTCACCGTCGGTGGTCATGTGAAAGGAAGGGGCTTAGAAAGAAAATCTAGAGCCCACTGTGAAGTTTTATCAGGAAGGGAAAAGTATCCAAAGGGATGAGCACGTGAAGGTTCTCTCTGTAACTGTTAGAATGGACTGATGGTATCTGTCAGAGAATTCAAAGAGCTAGAGGAGCTGAAGAGTCTCGATATAACTGTCAGCATAATGAAGACTCATCATAGAGACAATTTATAGATGGAAGAGTGTTGAAGACTGTAATTGTAACATAGAGGATAAGCTCAACTGTGACAGAGAAGACGAAGGGTTTCACTGTCAGAGAAGGAAAAGAATCTCAGGATAATCCACTGATGATGAACAGACTTGGTATAACCACCAAAGAAGATGAAAATTTGGGGGGATTATCTCGTAGAGGACTTGGTGTGATAAAAATATGAAAAATAGAGAAGAGCAAGGTTCTTTTTTTTTGTGATAGTTATGCATATGGGTAGAATGTGACCGTGTACAGGACCTGAACTGGAGATCATAGGTGCATCGTATAGCATGAAGAGACATCACGGATTATAAAGGAAGAAGTGAAGATGAACAGAGAAATGGAAGTGCGCAGCAGGAGAAAGAGCAGAGTATAGAAGCTGCAAGAGGCAGAGAAGACATGGAGTTGTAATAGACCATATTAGAGACAGAGCAAGTAAGTAAAGTTTTGTAATATTCAATCAGGGTGGTAGGGTGGTGCTAGGGAGTATTACAGTCCTCTAAATTCTAGTTGGTGATAGAAGATTTTCTGGGAGTTGGTACTTCCATCTAGTGGGTGCTAGAGAAACCTGGGAGTTGGTGCTTCCATCTAGTTGGTGTTAGATAAATCTAAGAGTTGGTTCTCTCTACAAGTTGTAGCTTTCTATCAAAGGTTGTAGCCTCATATTTGGGTTGGAGCTCAAAGACTATGATGTACATGAAAGTTGGAGCTTGATTGACATCCTAATAATAAGAGGTTTTCACCCTTATAGGTTTTCTCATGAAAATCAGTGTCTCTGTGTATTTTGTGTGATCGATCAAATATTGTATATCTATGCATGTTAATTTATCAACAACACATTAAATAATAATCTAGAAAGAATCAGAAAATAACAGGTAAATTTTCAAGCTTATATACATAACTGATTCACCCCCCTCTCTCAGTTATATTTCCAACATCTTGGTTATCTTTGCTTGGTGCATTAGCCTTGGTTTGCTATTGGCTTTCTTCCGTAGTCATTCTCTGTCAAGTTTAAGGTGCTCGAGGGTGGCTTCGGCCTATGGTTGGGTGACAATATTTCCATATTGTCTATGGTTAAATGAGCACATATATTATTTCTAACACCCCTCTCTTCTTGTCTCCCTCTTCCCCCGCTTCTCTCTATCTACCCCACTCTCTCTCTATGTCTATATCCCTTGCCCCCTCTCTCTCTCCCTCTCTCTCTTCACCCCTTCTCCCCCCCCTCCCCCCCCTCTCTCTCCCCCCACTCCCCCTCTTCACCTCCTTTCTTCTCTACCTCTCTTCCCCTCTCTTCCCCATTCTCTCTCTTTCTCTCCCACTTTCTATTTCCTTCCTTCTTTCCCTCTCTCTCTCTCCCTTCCCCTCTCTCTCTCTCCCTTCCCCTCTCTTTCCCATGTTTATGTTTAGGTATCTTCAAGAGGTATTTTCCTCCTAGACAAGTTTTCTTAAAGAAGAATAAGATTCCAAGTAGTCAAAGGAAGACCATTGAAAAATTGAAGAACATCCTGGAAAATAATAAAGTAAAAAAGAAGACGACATAATAGAAGTCGACCCACAGAAAATAATAATAAAGTGGAAATATAATTTCCAGGAAGAGAAGTCAACCCACAAAAATAATAAAGACCCAAAATAAGAAGTATGCCCCAGAAAAACACCCAGATTAGTATAAATACAAGTTTGGGTCAGTTCATTTGTACAACCACACAGTTCTCCTTCTGTAGTGTGCACTAGAAATTTGCAACAGTTTCGTTATTTCTAGTTTCTAGTTCTCTTGGAGAGTGCGACCCACTTGGGGAAGGATATTCTTAGTGGTTCTTGGTGATATATCTTGTGTGCTACCTGTGGAAGAGTTGCAATAAGGTTGTGTGGTGTTTCCCATTCACTTCATGCCAGTTGCAGTTGCAATTAAAATTGTAGTAATAGTTGCATTTGCAAATGTAGTTACCAGTTGTGTCAGTTCTGTGATGTGCTATCTTTCTCTAGTGATGCGCCTATCTTGCGCCAATTTTGTGGTGCTGCTCAGTTGTTTACCCTCGCTAGGGATTGACAAGAAGAAGATAAATATTTGTTATCGGGGTTTCTTTATTGTTGGTGTTCTCTTGTGAATAGATCTTGTTCATGGTTGTATTGGAATATTGTAAATATTCTCTCTAAGAAAAGTTGGTTGGGTTTTTCCCCATTTGGGGTTTTCCGAGGATAAATGTTTGTGTCCTCTTGTGCTTGTTTATCTATTGATTATATATTTCTATATATGATTATTGAATTTTAAAAGAAGATAAAATTCTATGGTAAATATAATGTTAATGAAACTAATGAAAATCTAACATGGGATCAAATCAGGTTTCCTTCACAACAATCTAATCGTTGGAAGGAAGATAGTGAGATTTGCCACATTAATGATATTTGTCGTTGCACGTGCAATTTTCCACTACACAATTTTCTTTGTCAAGTTCATTGAGAACTTATTATAAAATCAATTGGGACAAACTCCATCACTAATCAAATCACCCTACTCTAGTGCACCTATTGTACTTCTCAAATTGACTTTCCATCAAAATTGAATTTTTAAGGTTTTAGGCTTGTTGAAATTTTCCTGGACATTGAACCTTTTGATTCATATTTCTAACTCTTTATTATTGTTGTAATGTCTCATATTTGAAGACAAATTTGGATGGTGTACTTGTATATAATATGAGGGTGTTTTCAATATACGTACACTTGGAAAAAGGACATTTATCCGAGCAATTACAATAGATCCAAATGGATCTTAGATCTAGTGCACTCAGAGGAATCCCAAGAGTTGGAGGCAATAATGATGATGTCTCCTACAATATAGAACAACTCAAATGGCAGGAAAACAACTAGACTCTAGGTTTTCATATCAATTTTATATTTTATATTGTTGCAGCCTAAGTAAGCATTGTAACTAAAATAACATTCTTTAGAGTTCTATTACTACTATTGCTATCAAATGCTTAGTAACACTTGAATATTGTTGGTATGATGATCATTAAGTAAAAGATCATTGTTCAGTATAAATGATACACTTGTTTATAATATAAATTGATCTCATCTAGGATATGTTCTTGGGTGATTGACTTTCTCCCAGACAGGTTATATTGTAAATTCCATGGAGGTTACCATGGAGATTTTGTTTTTCTTGTTTCTTGTTCTTAGTAGGTTACTATGGAGGAATGATTGGTCACAACACTAGAAGAGTGTTGAAGAGGGTTGTTCTTATTTCTTGTTATTGTATTTTTTTTTGGCTCTTGTTCAAGGCAGGTCACAAGTGATAGCTCTGAGAAGGAGTTACTGTGATAATTGTTCCCATTCTTGTTTTTTATTGTTCTTACCATAAGCATATTGTCCTTGTCTGCTATTTTCCCTTGTTGTTTCTCTTGTTCTGGGAAATTCACAGGTGATAGCTCTGAGAGGGAGCTATAATGACGATTGCAGGAAGCAACAATTTAGATGGTCTCTAGATGATACATGGAGCAGACTATCCAGACATAGAGTTGTGTACACGGTTGTACACATCCATGTAATGAAGGAGAAGAGGATGAAGTTAGAACCTTATAGAAATAAGGGTACTTTTGCGGATATAGAGTATCTCATATGGAGATTGATTGTAAGGAACAAAAGGCTCCAAAGATGACTGTATAGATCCTTCTAGTTAAGTTGATCACTCTTCATATCGTTGGGAAAATTCAGTAGATTCAGAAGGGCCTACCCATAATTGTTGTAGTGACCAGGAGGAAACCAATATGGTCTCGTGATACTTTGCAAGATGAAAAGGGGATACAAATATATGGAATTCATGAGACATATCATGAGGATGAGTAGATGGCTCCACCAATGGTGAGGCAGGTGGCCCCACCAAGTACCATCTCAGAAGGAGCTAGAGTTCATAGGGATTCATCCCTTAGGATCCAATAGAGAGGAGAAGCCTCCAAAGTACAGTCCAAAGAATATCATACTTCAAAGGAGGTCAACATATGTAGAGGGAGCAGATGGATCCAAAGATTTTCTAAACTTAGAAGGAGTCAAGCTCCAGAGGGAGCATGCAAACTCAGAGTGAGCTTGATCTCAGAGAGATTCAATTGACTCAGAGGAAGACCAGATCATTCATAGGAAGTTCCCCCTCATATTTAGGTGGGAGAGAAAGACATCTTCTAGGACTGACAGAAAGGTACCATGAGTTAAGGAGGCTAGATCGAAGCTTCAAAGGCTTCGATGAGATATGAGACCTCCTGGGAGGATTCCCTTGCTTCAGTATATTTTTCTTCAGTGACAGAGGAGGAAGCCAGTTAGAAGGACTGGGATGTGGATTTTTACTTAGTTCCAGACAGAGAAAGAGACCACATGATTTTTCCAGCTATGTGGCACTGATGAGGAAGATCATTGATTTTGAACCTTCCACTTATGAGGAAGTTGTTAAGAAACAAGTGTATGGAAGGATGCCATGAAGAATGATGTGTGGGAAGTGGTTACAATACCAAAAGGGAAGTCAGTAGTGACTTCCAAATGGATCTACAAGATCAAGCATGTTGTAGATAACAACATATAAAAGTACAAAGTGATATTTGTGGCTATAGGGTTCTCCCAGAAAGAGGGAGAAGACTATGATGAGACGTTTTCTTGAGTAGAAAAGTACACTTCCATAATATGGATTATTGCGATTTCTTCTGCGATGGGATGGAAATTACACTAGATGCATGTCAATACTGCTTTGTTGAATGGTGTAATTGAGGAATAAGGGTACATAGAACAACCATAAGGATTTGAGATCAATGGGAAGGAGTCCCATGTGTGCAAAATACAGAAGGATTTGTACAGACTAAAGTAAGCACCCAGGGTATGATATGCCAGAAAGTTATTTTGATGAGCTTGGGGATGGTTTCCCCTTTATATTGGATGACATGTTTCTTACAAGGTATGAGAAGCTCAAATATGGGTGCAGGAGGGAAATTACTTCAAAGTTCGAAATAAAGGATCTGGATTTGGTGGGATTAGAGGTGTGATAGAGATGATATTTTCCTTAGCCAAGGAAAATATACAGTTGAGATCCTGTAGAGATTCATGATGATGGACTACAAGTCCATGGTCACACCTATGGTTATGAATCTGAAACTCTTGAGAATATTCATATTTGGTTGATCCCATGATGTACATACAATTGATCGGATCCTTGATGTACCCGGTTAACACCAGGCTAGACATATGTTTTGCAATGAACACTTTGAGTCAGTACATGGTTGAACCTAGACATGTACATTGGATAGCAACAAAACATGTGTTGAGGTACCTACATGGTACAGTTGAATATGGATTGAGATATTTCTTAGATGGATATGTGAAGCTACAAGGTTATACAGACTCTAACTGGGTAAGGAGTGTAGTGGACCGGAAAATCACATCAGGATGTTGCTTCAGTTTGGGATCAGACATGATCTCATGGTTGAGTAGAAAGAAGATGCCAGTGTCACTCGATACAACATAGGAAGAGTATATTGCAGCAAGTGTTGCAATTCGTGAAGAAGTGTGGCTTCAGAAGTTGCTTGCAGAGTTATTTGATCTAGATTTGCAGCCAACTTTGATATATGGTTATAATCAAAGTTGTGTGAAGCTTTCAAAGAATCATTTCTTTCATATAGAGATCAAATACCACTACATCCAAGACATAGTACAAAGAGTAGTTGTGGAGCTCTAGTACATATCCATAGATGAGCAGATATAAGACATTCTCACCAAGCTTCTATCTAGAGTGAAGTATGAGTAATTCATAGACAGGCTTGGCATGATACATAATGTCAAGGAATTCAGAGACAAGTATGAGTAATTTAGGTACTATTTCAATCTATCATTTAGAATTCATGATGGTAGTTAATTTGGCAAGGAATTCTGATGTATGTTCACATTTATTCTGAAAATTGTAGACTTGGTATCACTTACATCTCTGTTTCATTATTCTTACTATTAAACTAAAACAAAATGTATTCACTTCCATAACTTTGATAAAAAAAATTGTTGTGATTAGATAATTGCATTTCAAAAGGACAATTATAGCTCATGCAAAAGCAAGAAGCTATGAAGAATTGAGGGAGAGGTGAGATGCAACTTTACATTATTTTTCGTAATATATATATATATATATATATATATATATATGAAATTCATTATGAAACTCCATTGTGGATTAAACCAGGTCATAAGGCAAAGAAAAATTAGGAATGGATGTGAAACATTCTTGCATAGAATGTTAGGAGAAATTTAATTACATAAAATTTAAACAGGTGTGCCATGAAAGACCATTTTGTAGCAATTTATTGGTGTAAGTGCCCGCTTCTTGGTCAAAATTATATTCATAGTTAGCAAGTTTTGCAAGTTCAGTAGTTGCGGTGCAGTCCGAAGCAAAATGGTGCCAAAAACAAAAAAAGGGATTTTATAGTTTTTTTAGTAGTAGACTTGGTGGTTGGCATAGAGACAAAATTGTTTCTTTACTTTTAGTACCATAAGTCCCAATTAAAAATGGGAACCTTGGGTTTCATCATCTTCTTCTAATCAACACCTTTCATACGACTTCCATGATGCTTATAACTGGCCTTTGGTTCAAAAGTTGTTTCCTATCCTTATCAGATCCTATCCATCTTTCATGACACTTGCTTATGGTGCCAGATGGCAGGGTCTTATAGCCTTATTCCAACAACAGCTGCTAAGGTATCGTCGGGATCCTTCTTATCGAAGTGTCAATCTAATTTCCCTTTAACTTTAGCGTCTAGTACTTTATGTCATCCCTAGACCGAATGATATGACCAGAGGCTTGTTTGCGGGAATTGGGCTTGCTAGCATGACCTTTTCCCTATGTATAGGAAACATGTTCATATACATTTTTGTCTACAACATTTAATATTTTCATATGAGAAGGAAGATGACTGTAATATTTATCATTTTGTGTTGTGTGTCTAATGTACTTACAGACCCGTTACTACTTTTGCATCCAACAACAAACTACATTGAATACGAGATGTTGAAGTTGAGGATGCCAAAGCTAGAGTAGTCAAAAAAGGAAAAGAAACTAGGTGTGCATTTTGGTGTCTACGTTGTTCGTTTTTTCTTATTGTTTGCATAATTTGCTAAACTTTGCTTAAAAATAACTTGTGTCGCACAAATTACAAGATGAAAGAAATAATAGATGTTGAGAACTATCAAATGAACAGAGGGTTGAGTGTAGATACCAACATCGACCAAGTACTAAGTAAAACCAATATTTTTAGATTAGTTTCATTTTCATACACTGCAGGGGACTTCCTGTTTGATGCATTTCAAGTTTTGTTACATTTTTGTTATTCTTTGGTTCAGTTGCGCCATGGTGCGGTACATCAATTCCTCTTCTGCTTGCACAATGAAAACATTGATGTGTTAGAATCATTTCAGTATGAATTGACATATGAATTTTCGTGATCCAGGTGGATATCGGTGGCCACCCACCTTTTCCAAATGGCTCAAAATGGCTTTTTGGCAATTTTGGCAATTTACTATTTTTAGCAGGTTTTAACTTTCGGGGCCATTTTGA
>JZKD02S0016361.1:12495-25928 GCA_000966675.3 Picea glauca
ATGATTAAGATTAAAATGATAAGAATTGAAATAAATATGCAATAAAATCAAATCAATTGATTTCATTTATGAATAAAAACCATGGAGTCCAGTTACAGCCACCCACTCTTCCATACATTTATGAATAAATATCTCTGTATGCATAATATTATACCTCAATTATGCTCGCAACATACATTCTCCCTCCTGCGGGAAGATTTTTCTGGATACATCTAGTGTGGCCATGAAGTACTTTTGTCTAGATATCTAATATGTAGACATATAGATTCTATAACGGAACTCATGCAGAATGACATTTGGATAATAGAAGGGTTATTGTATTCTCTTGGAAGCCAGCAGTCGTCAGACCATTGTAAATATAATAGAATAGTAGAGTATTATTTTTGAATATTGGTTTTTTAGACTATCGATTGCTAAAGTTGGTATTCCATATTTCATTTCTTCAATTCACAGTAAGGAGAGATTGATATGCAACAATAATTTGTAGATTTTACATGAGGCAGTAATATAGTTAAGAACATGTGTTTCCTCTCTTAAAAGGTCACAAGTTCAAATTTAAAGGGAAATAGGATATGTATATCTCCATAGATTTTACCAATCAAATAACTAAACTAAAACCTTAAAAATAAATTATTATTATATTATGTGTCTATCCAAACTTACCATTCAACCATTAACCAAATAAAATAACAATCTGTCTCATCTAACCTAGCCTAGCTAACCTAGCCTAGCGTGTGTTTAACTTATCGTTCAACAAAGACCTATAGAAATACTTAAATGGGCTGAACATTTATTAAGTGACGCATTATTCTTCTCTGAGTTCGGACAAAATATTTAATTATCCACCCTAACAGAGAATAGTCCAATTGTAGTTCATGTTTAAAACTGTGAACTCGATGTGAGTATGTCTTATTTGTAGAATACCATGACAAGTGCAAAAAGGTGTCTTTAAACCATAAACAAAGACATAATGCATAAATAAATCAAGGGTTTGCTCTGTCTTATTTGTAGAATAAGATGACAAGTGCAAAAAGGTGTCTTTAAACCATAAATAAACAAAGACATAATGCATAAATAAATCAAGGGTTTGCTCTAGTATAACGAAAGACAACAAAGTACACAACGTCATTCACATTATTACATGTTGGTTCATCTTTACATGACTTCACAATTCTCCAACGATAACTACTTGGATTCATCATGTCGAATAATCTATATGTGAACATCCGAATGAACAATATGGATCAAACAATAAAGGATCCCATATTGGATCAACGATTCATGCATTTTTTTAAGCAAGACTCTATTGTATAGTAATATAATTAATTTCTCTCCTTCATGGTGAACCACAAATTCATCATTCACTCTATGGTCTAGTCTATAAAGAACATGCACATCTTCCTACTAAATCGAGATTGAGTGGATAGGGAGAATAATGGAAAAATGAGAAGGAAGATAATAGAGAGAAGAAGAAATTGGAAACAAGAATGAGAAGAGCACAATTCATTAAGGGAAAAGACCTGAGCTAAATAAGCTTTAGCAAATCAAGAAAATCAAGAAACAATTGTAAGCTAGCAGTTTACAGTCACATACTATTGAGGTTACATATATCATTATCACTCCCTCTTAAACTCAAGAGTTACAAATATTAGCACTGATAATCCCCAAGCGTTGTCTCTGAAAATCAAAAACGGATTTTCCTAGTGAGCCACAAAATTGAAGTGTGATGTCACCATTATTGACTAACTCACGTATGAAGTGAAAGCGAGTGTCAATATGCTTTATTTTCTTATAAAACACATGGTTTTTGGATAAAGTAATTGTCTTCAATTATTCAATTGACCCTCTCTGTTTTCCCATCAGTCTAGGGATGATATGTTGTGCTAAAGTTTATATTTGTGCCAAATTCTTTAAACAATCCCCGCCATAAATTGAAGGTAAACTTTTTATCTCTGTCCGAGATGATTGTCCTAGGTATCACATGCAACCTAACAATTTCCTTCATGAAAATGTCTGCAATATTAGATGTTGTATGTGTTGTCTTCACAAGCACAAAATGAGCAACCTTTTTAATTTGTCAACTACCACCATGATTGAATCATGTTTCTTATTCGTTCTGGGTAATCCTGTGATGAAATCCATGGTGATCATTTCCCATTTCTTCTCTGGGATAAAAAATGGTTGCAACAAACCTGTAGGGTGCCTATGTTCATCCTTCACCTTCTGACATCCCATACATCAAGCGTTGTAATCAACAACATACTTCTTCATTCCTAGCCAAAATAACTGGCTTCTTACTGCTGTAATTGTTTTCTGGTAACCTGGATGTCCAGCATAAGGAACATCATGCATTTCCTTCAGAACCAAATTCCTCAGCTCTTTGGGACTAGGAACATAGATTCTATTTGTATGCATGAGTAATCCATCTTCCTTTATCTCATACTCCTTTACATTTTATTGTACACTTCCTTGCTGTAAGTTTTCTTTTATCTGTAGGTAATGATGATCTATAAGAAGACCATCTAAAATTATTCTCTTCAAGTCTGACTGATGCATACTGACAGCAGTAGCATGCATGAGATGTACTCTTCTACTAAGTGCATGAACAACTTTATTCTCCTTTCCCTTTATATGCTTGATATCAAAGTCATATTCACTTAAAAATTCCATCCATATTGTTTGTCTGACATTCAAGGTCGACTGTTCAAAAAGATACATTAGTCCAATGTGGTCTGTCCTTAATTCAAATTTCTTCCCCATGAGATAATGCCTCCACATCCTCAGGTGTGAACAATGGAAGCAAGTTCCAAGTCGTGTGTGGCATAGTTCCTCTCATGCTCCTTAATATTTCTAGACTCATATCCAATGGCATGTCCATTTTGGGTGAGGAATCCCCCAAATCCTTCCTTACAAGCGTCTATACATACCACAAAACTTTCATTTGGGTCAACAATATTTAACACAAGCGCACTAGTAAGTAATTCCTTCAATAGATTAAAATTATTTTCACACTTGAGTGTCCATTCAAATTTAGTCCCCTTCTTTTGCAAAGAAGTGATGGGATGAGAAATCTTAGAGAACCCTACTATGAACCTTCTGTAGTAGTCAGCTAATCCCATAAAAGATCTAACATCTGACACATTTTTGGGTGTTGGCCATCCTCTAATGGCTTCAATATTCTCTGGATCTACTGTTATGCCCCACTCTGAAATAATGTGTCCCAAGTAATGGAATTCTTTTTTATAAAAAGAACACTTACTCAACTTGGCATACAACTGATGTTCTCTCAATACCTGCAACACCAATCTCAAGTGATGTTCATGCTCCTCTTCAGACTTAGAATAGATAAGTATGTCATGCAGGAATACTATGACAAAATTTTCCAGATAATTTCTGAATATGCCATTCATTAAGCACATGAAGACAACTGGTGCATTGGTTAGTCCAAATGCCACCACTACAAATTCATAATTCCCATACTTGGTCCTAAAGGGTGTCTTATGAATGTCTTCTTCCTTGAAACTTACCTGATGGTATCCTTCCCTCAGATCAATCTTTGAAAATATCTTTTCTCCTCTTAGTTGATCACAGAGGTCATCAATTCAAGTTAAAGGATACCTGTTCTTTATAGTGTACTTGTTCAGTTTTCGGAAGTCAATAAACAACCTCAAGATTGCATCCTTATTTTTGACAAAAAGTGTTGGTGCTCCCCAAGGTGAAACACTTTAACGTATGTATCCTTTCTTCAACAATTCTTCCAACTGCATTTGTAATTCTTTTAATTATGGTGTGCTCATTCTGTAAGGTGATTTTGACACCAGGGAAGCTCCTGGCACTAAATCAATTGAGAAATCTATATCCCTTCTTGGTGGCAATTCAGGTATTTCCTAGAATACATCTTCAAATTCTTGTAGCACCAAGAAATATTTGAGGCTTGGACCCTTTGTATCAACTGGCTCCTCCACATGATATGTATACCGTTGACATCCTTTTCTAAAACATATTTTCAGTTGTAAGGCCGAAATATCCCTTATAGAGATGGGTCTTGGAACTCTTTTCACAGTGCTCTGTTTTCAATTTCCATCAAGACATGTAAATGTCTTGTTATGACAATATAGGATAGCATGATGCTTTTCCAACCAATCCATCCCCGTCAAAACATCATAAGACCCCAATGGTATGATATTTAGATCAATACTAGTATTCACACCATTAATACTTATGGAACAACCTCTGACCATATCATGGATTCTTCTTTTGGTTCCAATGGCTAACTGAACCAAAATTGATTTTCCAAGTTTACTTTTCTCCAAATGTAATCTATCCACTATCTTAGGATCAATGTAACAATGGCTTGCTCCTGAATCAATCAAAATAGCAACATGATGATTTATGATCTTACCTTCCGCATCGTTCATATTGGACTGGTACTCTTCTTATCGATCATTTAAAGTTGCATAGATTCTTCCCATATATCCGACTGTTGTAGCCTCTTGGATGTTGTGCACAGTATTTACTCTGTTCTTTATGTGTGGGCAATCCTTGTACAGGTGATGTTCTTTGCATCCCCAACATTGGATTGTTGGTCTTCCCCTTTTTCCCAAGGAATCTTCCTTCTTGAAATCCCCTTTAGCATATTGATTTTGATGATCTCTATTTGTCTCATTCCTATTGAAGGGAGGTTTGAATCCTTTCCTCCTCTGATCGAACTTCACATTCTTCTTGTCCTTCTAAGATTTCTGCAGGGACTCTTTTCCCTGGCCTTGCTCGTATAGGTATTTATCCTTCCTAATGGCTTGAGTTAAGGTCTTGGGTTCATCATACTTGATATTTTCCTTATATAAGTCTGGAAATCCATTTATAAATCTTTGTATTTTCTCCTTATCCTCACCAATGAACCTAACATAATTTAACAAAACAAAGAACTTCTTCTCATATTCTACCATAGTCATTCTTCCCAACCTGAGTTCAAAGAACTCCTTCATTTTCTTGTCATAGAAATGCTCTGAGAGGTACTCCTTTTGGAAGTACTTCTTGAAATATTTCCAAGTGATCCTACTTTCATCAACATGATCCACTTGCTTCAGTAGGTCCCACCACACTACAGCTTTCCCATGTAAATGGTAGGTGGCAATCCTGGCTTCCAGGTTTGATGAATATTTATGCAAATGAAAATATGTCAGGAGCCCAAGAAACCATGCTTTGGCATCATATTCCCTTTCTCTTTCACCATCGAAGTAAGGTGGGTTGAGATTCCTCAACTCTCCCTGCAAAGAATCTACCTCTTGTTTCCTTATTTGGTGTTCGACAAGAGACACTTCTAGACTACTTACGGGATCATCCAATGCATAAAAATTTCTTCCTGAGGAAGGAGGTGAGTGGTGTCCATGAGCTCTGCTAGAACTTCTAGAATAACTAGCTCTTCCATGAGAATCTCCTCTTTCATGAAGCCTTCCTTCTTCCTCTTGTCTTGATTTTGATCCCTTCTTTGTTTTCCTATGCAACCTGTTTAATCTCTGTAACACTCGAGCATTTATCTAGATTTTCTCTCTCATCAGTCTCTCGTTGTTTTCTTTGTAGCTCTGCACTTCCATCTTCAGGCTTCTTACTGTTTCTATTAATGTTTCTTGCTCTACTTTTCCCTTGTGCCCATTGGACTTTGTCTCTGCATTACCAAATCTGGTATTCTGGAATCAGCCTCCTTTTCATGACTGGAGGCTCCCTCGCCTTCTTCCATTTCCTCAATATGCATCCTAAGATGATGCTCTTAAGCCTCCTAATTCTACAAAATGTGCAAGTGACCATTTTGTTATAATTATGAGTATGATAGGAAAAACAAATTGCCAAACCATGCTACAGGTCTCTTTCTTGTTTTTTTCATGGAAAATATATCCCCATTCTCTGAAAATAACAATATCCTTTTATCCTTGGCTGACACAGAGTTTCGCCTTGCGCAAGTGATTCCTTCAAACCACCTCCCCAAGTGATCATGACTAGAAACCGTGACTAAATCATCCCTTATCACTTTTCTATATTGGAGACAACCAAATATGTCATTAGCCCTACTTTCCTCATCTCTTGAACTGCATATGACCATGGTCATTACCCAATGCTTAGCTGAAAATAACTTTTCAAGAGCTTCGGGACTTTGGGACTTTCAACCAGGACCAGATCAATGGTCCTCATCCTCTCTCGTGATCGACGATTGAGATCCACTTCAGGACTCTGCGCTTCAGGAGTCTCAAATTTTTTTGCTTGCATCCTCCCGTAATGACTTTACCCGGAGTTCCTGATTTCTCGATAGGTTTCCTCCCACAAATCAACAACTATGAATCATTTTGGCGCTTTGGGCTTCGGAATTTTCAAACTTCCCTCTTGCATTTTCTCCTAGAGTGCTTTCACCCAAAGTCGACGATCCTTTGATGCGTGTCCTCTGGAATCGACGGTTGATATATACTCTAGCCTTCAGGATTTTTGAAGCAATGCAGCCTAACACACCTTTCCCTTCTGGGGTGCCTAGTCTTCTGGACTGCACGATCTGTCGCCATGTGGAAAAATGATGGAAGCAGACACATGGCCCAATTAGGTGGGTGACACGTATCATGTTCTAATCGACGTTTCAATGTTCCAAATGCCCAAATATTACTGACATGTGGCACACATTCCATATTTCCACATCATCCCAGGTGACATCATCGTACCTCATCACTTCGAATCTTCGGGCTTTGGGGCTTTGGGAGTTTTCAAACTAGAACACTTTCAATTCTCTCGAGCTTTGAATTCCTGAACTAGCCAATCTGTGGCCATGTGTCCTCCTGAATCAGATGACCAAGATTCACTTTGGGTCTTCACCCAGAGTCCATGGATCTGCTCCATGTTTCCTCCTCAATTTGATGGCTATGATTTCTTCGGGGCTCTGGAATTTGGAGATCTCAAATTTCAAACTTATTTGACCCCACTGGATTTTATCCGAATTCATGGATATGGTGACGTTTGTCTCTTGTCATATCATTGGATGAGATCTTATCGGATGATAGGACGGTCGAGGTTTTCTCCAACTCTCCAGCTCTTCGGGCTTCAGGAGTTTCAAACCTTAACTGAAAACCTCTCGAACGGATTCCTCTAGAGTTACTAATCTGCTGACACGTAATCTCGTGGTGATCGATGGTCAGGATCTACTTCGGAAGATCCAATGGTCATTGCTTACTTTGGGTATTTGGCTTTCTAGGCTTGGAGAGTTTCAAAACTCAACTTCTCCTTGCTCGCTCTTTCCCAGAGTGCTTTCACCTGGAGCACATGATCGGTTGACGTGTGTCCTTTTATGGATCGACGACCCCCAACTACTTCAAATATTCAGAGTTTTGATGTTCAAGCTCTAACCTATCACATCACTCCATACCTTTCAATTTGTGGGAGCATGCATTGGCGAGTTGGAGTAACCCACTTTTTTCCCCGAAATTATCCCGATGTTGACACGTAACCCCTCAGGGAAACCATGGTTTTGATTGAGGGACCGCCTTGGGAATTATCTCCTTTGCAACTCAGTTCCCCGCAATGCATGCTGGCCATTGATCTCTCTCTCCAAGGGTGTTATTGGATAAATCAATAGGTGCAGACACTAACTGATCTCCCTAGATCCACCTAGATATAGAACAAAACACACCAGAACATGACGCTTTCCTTAATTTTTAGATATTGAATTTATTAACTAAAGAAGGATAGGTGACATACCATTTAAACGCCACTTCCTCTCACCATCTCCATCCTAGCTCCGTTCCAACACTCATACAATGATGATCCTGCAAAAGAACGCAACCAACCAAAGTAATAGTAATAGCATAAACTCAATATAAACCTATGTATGTGATCAAGGAATCATACAATAAAACACAACAAGATTTATAGGAAAGAATCATATTACTGTATCATATTAAATGTGAAAGAGAGATTACAACCATGGCCTTGATGTCGTAAGGTCCCTTCCAACTGTCCTTCGTTCCCAACACACTTCCACTCCAAGAATTTTGAGAGCACAGATCTGATAATATTCACAATCTATCTTGACAAAATGGCTCATCTATCCAAGCTAACAATCTCCAAAGCTCAATACAATCCAAGCTAATCCCCAAAAGCTAATCTCATCCAAGCCAACTTTCTCCATGAGAGATCTTCTCTTTTTATAAGCTTAAGAGAGGTGAGGAGGTTAGGATGATCCCACCAAATCACGAAAGTGAGTAAGATCCAAACCATTCAAATGCCACCTCACCATGGAAGTTTATCCTTCTAGAAGCATCGAGAAGATGCTCATTTTTCCCACGTATGAGCATTCTCGCACCCTTCTTATAGAGAAACCTGCAAACCTCTCACAACCGATCTATGGTGTAGCTTGTGAGAATCAATCATTCTCGCACCCTAGTCATAGTGCAGCATGCAAAAATCATCTTTAATAGGGTTTTCATAAAGGAAAATGCAACTTCTTTTCTCAGGAAAAGTTCTTCTCCCTTTTTTCTTTAAGAACTCAGGCCACTGACCCCTCTGAAGACTACAGACAGGTTTACATCATTAACGGTCAAAGGGATGACTAAAATAATGTGTAACAAAGGGGATCTGACAGTCGTGACCTTTAACCTTGCTTCCTTCTCATCGGACGACCCATGTTTACTTGTCCTCTAATTCAATGATCTCGAATCTCCCCGATCCTATGGTGGCGATCGCTCCTGAATCAAAAAGGAATGATCACGATCCTTCGAACCCTCAAAAAGGTTCTATGATGTTTTGTCTCCTACGTAGCTTCTGCAACACCATTCCTCCTAAGATTTTCAACTTCCTGGTCAGAGTTTGATCTCGACCACGAGATTCTAACAAACGGACCCGGCCCATACCGGCTCGATGTTTTGACCAGAAGATCTGATACAAAACTATAACATACCCAACCACCCATAGGATGAGTATGCTACCTGCAAGCCCTCCCTCAGACTTCTTTCTCTTATAGATACCTTATTTAGTCATTAAGGATTAATAAGATAATAGATTTAACAACATGAACAACAATATCCAGCAAGCATGCATAATTTAAAGATTACATTAAATGATAATTAAATATACATAGTGGAAATACATTCATACACATGTAGATGATAATTAAATTACATAGTGAAAATACATTCATACACAGGTAGGGATATCACAACATAGAGCACTTATCTTTATGAAAGATGACACCAACTGGCTGCAGACCAAGGACATTCCACCCAACCGTAGACACCATTTCTCCAATATCTCAACAACAGTGTCACCCCCGAGCCAGGTCTATAAATCCATAAGGACGTCTCCAGAGTGTACTTGGGTTCCCAAACCATTCATCTCTCAAGCTCTCATAGGTTTCTCGACACCCACAACAATCCAAGTACCCAGCTCTCTTCTACCCAGCCTGTGCCACCCGAGAGAATGGACCTCCACCCTTCTCTTCCATGGAGTCCCTCGGGCATCCCTTCTTCTTCCTTCCAGGGATTCCAGCACAACTAGTCCACAATCTCAATGTTGGAACTCTCAAGACTCACAGTTGTGGGAAAAACAGGGCGCATGCCAATGCATTTCAAACATGCAGGCCCCAAGTCATGGATGGATCACACCAACGACCACTACAACCAACTATCTCATGTCTAATTCTTCAACAACTCCATTTCCTTTCTATTTTCCAACCAAGACACAGGTGAGGATGGGTTGATGAATGGGTCAGAGAGTGCATGGGAGTTCGTGGAAGGGAGTATGTGAGGGAAGAATGAGTGAGTGAATGAGAAATAAGCAACCAAGTCATCAGTCCAAGCCCCCCATCAGACCAACGACGGGTTTAAGTAACCTTGTGGGGAAAACAAGAACCTCCCGGCCTTCCCCAGGAAGTTCACATAACTGATCCCCTCCCTTTGACAAAAAGGGTAATAAGAAAATAGGAATAACACTTAGTCCATCAAGATCCCTCTCTTGTGGAATCATAGGCCCCTATAACTCTAGTCCTTGTCCGTCTAGCAGCCAACAATGTGTTTATTATTATTAATGATCAAAACATTACATTTCTTGGGCATAATGGCCCTTCAATAATTGTCTGGGCACTCTATCCTCTCAGCATTGTAACAATACATTGTTTAAAATGGGGGTTCAAAACCTGGGGTGTTACAAGAAAGAGGAAAGGAAGTTCTCATAGGGACTTGAGCAAAGTCATATGTTATTGTTGTAACTACTTGGGACACCTTGATTCTCATTGTCCTGAGAGGGATAAGAAGAAGAAGAAACTAGAGGGGCCTGAGACAGCTGCTACAACAACCATGGAGGACTTTGCTTCCAAGTATGATAGGGAATTTTATTTGGTTACCCTAGTTTCCAGTGTTAGTAGCAGAGAATTCAGAGGTGATATCAGATGGGTTGTGGATAGTGGAGCCTCTTTCCACATGACAAGAATCTAGCAAGTATTTATAATTATCATAGAGACAGTTCCTCACTGGCATGTGGTAAATCAAGGTGGTATGGCGTGGGTTGTACATGGAGTTTAGAGGGTTATATTCCAACTCGAGTATGGAGAATTCCTGGAGCTTTATGGAGTTCTCTTTGTTCCAGGGTTGTAGTTTAACTTTCTCTTAGTCTCAACCTTGGAGGATGTAGGATATTGTACATTTTTCAAAAGGGAACATGTCTTTATCTATAGGGAGGGAGCAGACTGAGTGGAACTAGAACTAATCGGTGATTGAGTGGACAAGTTGTATATGTTGCGAGGACAACCTTTAGTGTATGATTCAATGTCAAATGAGGAGCATGATGAGGCTCATGAGACTGCGGTGGGCCCAAGGATTCAGTCTTGCATTCTGAGAGAAGAGAGCCAGTCTCTTCCAAGCACCGACAAAAGGCTCAGTTGGTGTGGTCGCACCATTGCTCAGAATGGAGTGGATTCTCCAAGGAGCTCAGGGTTACAGGTAGCTTTCAGGAGAATATATTCTAGTTTGAGTTCTATGCAGGTGTTAAGGATGGCTCTAGGTTCATAGGGAGCTCCTACTGAGCACAGTGTGATGGGACCAGATGATGGAGATGGAAGCGAGCACATCCCTCACTAAGAGGGAGTGTTATCTTTTTAGCTTGAGAGGTACTCTGCCTGTTTTGTATTTTATGTGCATGTTACCTTCTCTTGACACTACTGGGCACTTAACTTTGTAATGAGTTTTCATAAAGTTGTAAAGTGGTTCTTTTATTCAAGTGACTTTTTAATAAAGTGTACCTTCTAATTTCAAGGTAACTTTATTTCATAAAGTTCACTTACGTAATAAAGTGAAACAAACTTTAATATTTTAAGTGATTTATTTTGGAGGGAATAAATCATGGCCCTTGATCTTGTAAAGGCAATATTAGATCTTGAACTTTGGATTTAGGGTTGGGGAAGGTGAAAAGACACTTTGGAGGGAAAATGCCATTTTCATATTTATAAAAGAATGGAATGGGTAGTGTGCAAAACACATTGAGAGAAGGAGCTTCAGAGGTTTCTTGGTAAGCTAGAGTGAGGAAAGAGGGTAGCAAGGAGGAAACGTTTTCCAATAGAGCTAGGGAGAAAATCCCAATGAAGGATTTTTGTTTTGGTGTGTTGTTGTGTTTTTGTTGGTACATGCCTTAATGTATGGATCCATACATGTCGTACAACAACAAACTTGGGCACATAAATCGAGGCATCTTGTTGAATGCTTTTCAAGGTAGATTTTTGGATTTTTTTGAAGGAGGTCGATTGTACATGAAGAGGGTACAAAATCTTGTTTTGGACACATTTTACGAGGTGTAGGTTTCAACAAATCTTTATAGTTGTACAGACTGTGGCACAAATTTCAAGATAGATTTTGGTGGCACAGATTTTGTGTTGTAAGTGGTTTTTCTCTTGGATGGAAAAGTGTTATTGTTTTTTTTATGTACTTCCTTGAAGCTAAATAATAGAATCTCTCTCTCTCATTGGGTTTCCCCACATTGGAGTTTTCCCTAGAATTTGCCTAAAGTTTTTAGTTATTCATGGGTGATTGAATGTTGATCATTTTGTTTCTTTCTGCTATATAATTACTTAGACATGTGTATTTCTTCTTATGGTAATTTATGAATGTGAGTTTTAGAAATTTCAGAGTTCATGCAAGAGAGTTATCTTTAGGTTGCTAAGTGTATGACAGAATATTAGCTTGTTGATTCTTGTCATTGAAATTTACCCTGAGCACCTAAATTCAATTATTTGTTTGATTTTCCATAAAACCCTTAAACTCTTTTAACCTCTCAAAGAGTTCATATTTCTTCTAGGAAATATATACATGTATTTCTCTAGAATTCAACTATAAATGAGACATAGTACACATACTTTCCTAGTGATGGAATTGATACAGGTCCAAACACATCACTATGCATCGATTGTAAAATTCCCTCTGGCCTCGATGCACTAGAGGGGAATCTTACCCGATTCTTCTTCCCATATACACAATGTTCATAGAAATAAAAATAGAGAAAGAGAGAGATTCGTCAAAATTCAACCATACCTTTACCATCTAGTAGTCGAAACCCCTTCTCTTCGATATGTCGCAGTCTTTGATGCCACAATATAGTCTTTTCTCCAGAGACTATAGGAGTTTTTTCTTCTTTGGTTCCAATATCAGGAACAATGAAACTATTACACCCATCACTAATAGCGATTCCCTACATTTTATATAAAGTTCCAGACCAACCTCCCTTCAACAACACCTTTTTTCCTCGAACCATACTATAGGTTTAAATTTCTCAAACATAATTTTTACCCCTGCATCATCCATTTTTCTTACAAAAATAAAATTTATGTCCAATCCTAGGATGTGAATAACACTAGGGAGTGTTCTATTCCTTCCATCAATGATATTCCACTTGATTTTCCTCATCCTATGATTTTAGTTATTAAGTCATCACCTAGGAAAATGTTACCTCCATCATACATTTCATATTCACAGAACTACTCCCTATGGGAAGGAATATGAAAGGATGTCCTTGAGTCAACCAACCATGCCTCGTGATATACACGTGTTCTTGAAGAATCCAAGTACACATCCCCTCATTATTATATGGAGGATTTTCCTTCTGTAGAAGGAGCATCTTCAGATCCCTTCCATGTCCCAACATGTTTTAATCTACATTGTTTCTTGTAGTTTAATTCTTTTTCACATCTCCAGTATACCTTTGCAAACTTTTAGGGAGATTTAGATATACCCTTATATTTGGATCTCCCACTTTAGGATTTAGATATATTTATTTCCAAGGAGAATCCTCTTTCCTTTTGCAAATGATGCATTTGTGCTATGTCCTTCCATGTTCTTCTGCATCATCTCCTTCGAAAACAAGGATGAGACCACATCATCAAAACTTAATGTAGTTGTATTACTACCTATTTCCACAACTAG
>JZKD02S0016361.1:40966-55614 GCA_000966675.3 Picea glauca
TTTTTTATAGCTTTTAAGAGATATTTTTGGTTTTTGTTGAGAGTTTTTTTTCTTATTGTTTCCACATTATTTCCATTATTCATTTTGGGGAATAGGGTGTATCACGAAAGGAAACATAAAATAAAGTACTGCAAACAATCGAAGAGGAACAAAAAAATTGAAGATAAAAGGGTGTCTAAAGACACCATTAAATCATTTAAGAAGAGTGCACTATGATCAAAACATCACATTGAATATTGCACACCTTGATTCACAGGACTTTTTGAAAAAATACCTTCATAACTAAGCGTGCTTTATGTCACTCAAAAACACCTTCAAAGGTAAATTTGGTGTTGTAGACCCATTGACGCTTCATGATTTTTTTCCTTGCAGTCGACGAACTAATTACCAAGTGTGATTCTTCGAAAAAGATTCAATTTATGCCTGCATAGCCTATTCCCATTCAGGTCATCCTTCAACATATGAGTAGGAAATAGGATCATAAGTTTCAAGTACACAAGTCATCAAGAAAAAAATATCATGTTTGTTTTAACTTTGAGTTTGTCGTCTAAAGGAAAAATTCCAAGCATCAACTCCAACAAATTCAATTTTCTTGGTAGCACATCTAGGTAGAGAAGAAACAAGTGAACTATGGTTCATTGCAACAAGTTGATCATAAGTTGGAGATTATTCAGTAAATGGACCACTCAATATAGAGGACCATGGACTAGTCGACTCGGAGGTTGTCAGTCTATTCGAATAAGGAACAAGGTTCAATTGTCCATTTGAAGGACTGAAATATCAAACTGGCGAACCAATGTTAGAGACAACATAAAAGGGAACATCTTACAACAATCCATGGGAGGAATTTGACAAATTGATGCCAAAATACTTGTCATCAAACCATACATTTCATATAACAATAATTTGTCATTTGACACGATAAAAAATTTGATAATCTTTTGACTCTTCGGAGTATCCCATGATGATGCAAGCATGAATATTTGCATCCAACTTATTTTTTCAATCATAAAAAATGTGATACCAAGAAACACATAAAAACACATACAATTGGTTGACTGAAGGCTTCTTTCCACGCCATCATTCAACTAGAGTTATGGATGGAACAACTTGATTTGAGATGTGACTGAGTTGATATTTTGTGCAATACATCGCTTCAACCTATAAGTGAGGAGGCATATATTTAATTTGCAAGAGAAATCTAGCCATTTTGATTAATGTATGATTCTTTCATTCTGCAAAACCATTCTACAAAGGTGTGTGAGGAACCGACCATTGTGATTCAATACTGGATCAAACTAGGTATTCTTCAAAAGGTCAATTTACATAATCACCAACATTGTCTGATGGTTGGTGTTTGATGATTCAACCACATTTCTTTTCAGTAGAGGATATAAACTCCTTGAAATTCCTGAAGACGAGGTTCATGTTCTTTCGAAAATATACCCATGTAAAGAAATATAAATCATCATTGAAAGTCAAAATATACCTTGCACCCAATAGTGAAGGTGAATTGATGCAATAGATGTTGGAACTGTAGCACTGAAGCACAATTAGCTCAATGAATGAGAGTGAATCTCCCTGATATTATCTTATAATATGATATGATGATGGACCGATAACAAGGATCGTCTTTAAATGGGTTTTGGTCATGGACCAAAACCAACAAAATAAGGTGAAGATGGTTGCACTTGTCCATAAAACATGGGTCGCGGATCCTTAAGTGGACATAGTCAACTTCCAATTTAGTCAGGTGTTGACTCAAAGAATTGGTCGACCCACTCATCCTACAAGGTGAGGTTTACATTGGAACTACATGTTCCAACACCCCCCCGTAATATGAGCTCGGAGGAAAAAACATTTCGCAACATACCCCCATTAATTTATTCTGACTACAAAATATGATCACGAGATGGTACAAAAAAACTCCTAAGGAATTTTGATCACTATAAATAGGAATCAATTCCAAAGAGAATCCATCCATTACAAAATGGGTTGCAAAATCAGCTGTCAAAATATGATCAGTCGGTCAGGAGACAAGAAAACTGGACAACATCAACTAGTCGATCATTTGACTAGATAAGAAAGCACCAATATAATCGGTCTATGTATCCAAATAGTCTTTGCATCAGATACATAAAGAAGAAGTAAGACTCCCAAAAACACACTCTAAGATGGTCTGGATGGTATCAACAAATCCAAGCACATCAATTGGGTTTACACATCTGCAACTTCAAGCATCAATAATAGATATTTGTAGAAACACTAGTCAATGGACAATATCTAGTCAAAACTCAGTCGACAAATGCGTATTCTAAAACACCTCCATTCAAATTCCAAGTTAGGTCGAGTCTCAATCAACCAATATCCCGGTCGAGCATGATTCAATTGTCAAGTCAGGTCAATCCTATGGTCAACCACTACAAAACATCAACAGTGAAGAGGATCGTTGTATGTATGTATAGCCGGCAAAACACAATGGTAGGAACTATGCAAACATCTGGTCAAATGCACCCTTGACCTCTCATCAGTCCAACCATAGTCTATCATGGTAGTTAGAATTGGTCCACAATGGTGTCTTTCACATCTCTTTTGAAAATATCTGAAAGCATGATTGGCATATCTATGATAGCGAGGATGACGATAAGGCACAAAGGTCTATGGTGACTGATCAAGAGATATAGGCTCAGGGTTTGGTGTAGTCTCGTGAGTAGAAAAACCTTTTATATCAACAACAATATTCTTAGAATCTGGCATGTTAGGAACAACCAGTTCATCAATTAGTTCAGTGGATTTCATTTTAAAACAAAAATTAACAATATTTGTCTTACAAATAATAGCAGGGGATGGAGAAGAAATGCGTGAGCTTGGAAGATCAACAACATCAAAAATTTTCTCACAAACTATTGGACTAGTAGGAATGGTGGAAGAAGAAACAAGTGAGTCCGGCAGCTAAAAAAAAAAATATTCTTCTCAACAGTTGTCTCAACATTTTGTTCCACGTTGTGCAAGCTTGGGAGAGTCTCATCCCTCTCAGTCAGCCGCAACAATTTGGTATTGAAATATTCCTTCAATGCTTAATATTCACCAAACAATCGATTGTTATCTTCTTGAAGAGGAGAAAATCTGCCATGAAGCTCATCAATAGAGGCCTAAAAGAGAGAAGCCTCGTGACTCAACTGGGTTTTGGTTTTCATTAGTTTGATGACATTTGTGCTCACTGTTGTATGAGGAATAGATTTTAATTATTCTTCTAAGATTCAAAAGGGTTAGAATTTTCTTCAAATTGATCTGCAAGAGTATGAAAAAAACTAGCAGTAGTGTTCCCCATGGCAACAACCCTTCATGAATGTTTAGTCACAACAGTATAGAACACGTCTTTGGAATACTTCGATTGATTTTTTAGTTCCACATTTTTTTTCATGATGGAATCATTTTCAAAAGAAAGGGTTTTCACCTCTAATGCAAATATATCAACAAGATCATTTTTATCTCCAAATTCATCCACCAAATCTTGGAAAATGGTCTCCATTGTTTGTTATAGGTGAAAAATTTTCCTAGACTTTTCATCAAACTATTGTGGAAGGTTGGTTTGAAATAGGGAGCCTCATCTTCTAGTCAGGGATGGGTTGTCTCCAGTTCACTGCTCAATTGTTGATTCTCAGTCTACAACTGTGCAATGACATTTTTCAAGGCAATGAATTATGCACAAAGTCAATTGTGAGATTTTTCCAAGGTGATAGACTTCTTCTCATGAATCTCCTATAGATTATGAAGTACCATAAATTCATCTTCATCCACTATGCTCATTGTCAATGGAGAACAAGGTTCAAGGCACATAATCTACAAAAAAGGGTGTACTGGAAGTAGAACACAATAGGAAATAAGACTTATCAATCGTTGATGTATCTCCAATGGGAAATCGACCTCTTATTCAAAAAATGAGATAGGTTTGTTAATGCATGCATTCTAGGAATTGATCCATGCATCAACAATGATACTAGTTGATGTCCCTTCTTATGTTCTCTTCTAAGGAAGTTTGTCTAGTCAAGTCGATGCAATGCAATGAGAGGTTGAGTAGTCATTACAAAGGTTGGGGAATCCATGGGACCAAGATTTAGTTAGGTGATTCAAGCTAGCAAGTCATGTATAAGAAATCAATGACCTTCTACCAAAAGCTCAGATTCAAGGATGGGAACCCAGCACCTTCTACCAAAAAACATATGCAAGGATTGATTGTACCAAGGATATTTTGGGTGTTCCTTTGATTAGAACCTGACCCATCCACACCTTCAAGTCAAAGGAAGGTCAAGCATATTTTATTAATCCATGAGTACTTCAGTTTTACCAGCCAAGTGTTTGATTTGTGAATCTAGGTGGTCGGATCTATTTCAGTTAACAACACAAGGTAGCTTCAACACACGTTGAGTCGAGCAGTAAAGTGAAGTTCGAGTGGACTCTGGTCGAGGGGTTTTGACAATGTTATCATCCAATTCAAGTAGGAATCCAAAGGAATTGCTCACCAGTCGAGTCTGTCAATGTGATTTTAGTCGGCTTGAGTCGTTGGTGACCAAGTGATCCAAAATGGATCCAGGAAAGCCTAAAAATAAAAGTTTTCGTAATCGGAAGAAACTAGTGCTATTGATTCGAGCTCATCGAAATGATTCCATCCATATAATTATTTCCAAAAATGGACACCGTATGTGACAGTTATCTTTCTAGTCGATTTCCCAAACATGCAAAAAATTCAACTGGTCAAAGTCAACAAGTTGTACTACTGACGTCATCAGTACGAAAGGTGACATCAGCATGAATTCATGATGATTTCAATAGGGACACATGGTAGCACGAGGAGGCGACACATGTCACTCATTTTTGGCATTTTCAAGGGCTTATGTGGACCAATTGAAAATTGACACGTGGCAGTATGAATGACAGGTGGATATATAGGATGCTGACGTGGCAGTGTGATTGGGCAGTATGAATGATGACATGGAAGTTGTATTGGTAGGTGAATTGGTTGTATGGATGCTGACATGGAAGGCTCATGGTACAACACATGGTTGTACGGAAGTGACATGGCAGGTGACTCTGCATGATGACTGGATTATATGGGACAATCCATAGGTGGCATGTGGCCCAATCACAAGGCACCACATGGCACACTGAATTTAGCCAATGTTGGCTATGTAAAAAAAATTGTTTCCACCTTGGTTGGGATTGAACTCTTAACCTCACAGGACAAGCAATGAACTACAACCAATGTGCTAACAAACTCCCCACCGACATTAATTGTTAAAACAAGTGGCAAAATGTGGTTTTAACTTAAAAGTTGGAGGGATTTGGGGGATAACCCATGTTCAGCAGGGGCTAGCCATGTTATCAAGGCGTAGGACAAGGGAGGATATGACCAAGGTGCCGAGGAATGGTACCTTTCCACATGACTAGGGTTGAGAACCGGGGTTGGGTGCCATTTGGTCGTGGATCCTAGCCACATTGGCGCTCCACATGACCAAGAGCCCAGAAGAAAAGGGGCACGGCCCAATAATTTTCCAAATTTGGACTTTAAACTTTATTATATGGATTTTTTTTTATTTTTTATGCGAATTTTGGGAGATTTTTTCCCAAAACTAAGGATCTGGAGCCCTTTTTCAGGTCAGATCTTGGGAGGAAGTTGGGATAGGATCCCCAAATCAAGACCTATATAATTCATAGGTTTTTGATAGACCAAGAGGTTCATATTAGCATAATTACAATGAGTTTTGTGAAGCTTGAATCCATGTTTACGCACGAAAGCCATTGAGGAAGCGAACTTTGGAGGCCAATTCTAGGAGCTACGCTCAACCTTTTAAGTTATCATCGGGTGTGTTGGATTCTTGAGTTTTAGAACACAAGAATCCCGGTTTGTAATCATGTTGATACATTTCTTATGTACTTTTGAAGCATTGAAGAGAAATAAGAAACCCTCCCCCATTGAGACAAAGGCCTATAGACATAGGCAATCTTGTTGAACTTCGTTAACAACCTTGCTATTATGATTTGTTGTTATTTATGATAATATTATGATATGCATTCTTTATCATGGTCACAATATTCTCTCATTAATGTCTTATTCTTTTCTTAATTCCTAAATAGTAATTAAACACATGCTTAAAACTCAACGAAGTCTTTAAAGATCATTTTTGGATCACCAAGGCCATGAATCGAGTCATGGGAAGAAAGAATCATATTCCAGTCTATTAGATTGACCTCCAATCAATTTGATTTGATGATGCCACAAATTCGACTTTCTTTTGGTTGAGGGTTTTAGATATGTCTAAAAGGGAGGACATCGGAGGCCAAGCTAGGGCATCTACACACAAGACTAGTCGATAATATCAAAAAAATTTAATTAATCTTCCATCGATTAAACTCTTGTTGACATCCAAACAAACTCCATTTGGGGAAAGTCAACGATGAGATTATTTAACCATCAGGAAATGAAAGAAATGAGCACAAAAGACCCTTTCCATATCCAACAAGAATTTTGGGCATAACATTGTCAATATCAATCTTAGTCAATCAAGATGGGAATATTTTGCAAATTGTCGATAACCCATATCAACCAATTGGCATTTCTTCATTCGAAGGGAATAAATCCAAAAATGGCTTTGGAATTGTCTTATTTGATTTGAGTCTCTTTCCGCGATCCTGAAATAAAAGAACCAACAACTCTGATACCATGTTGGAATAAGGATTTAGCATAGAGGACAATGGATTTGAGAGGCGACGGTGGTGTTGAAATACACCATAGCATTAAATTAAAAGTCGTTCAATGAATGAGAGCTTATTGCCACGATATGATCTTATAATCTAACATGATGATGGACTGATCACAAGGATCATCTATAAATTGGTTTTGGTCATGGACCAAAACCATCAAATTCGGGTGTAGGTGGTTGCACCTGTCCATAAAATGTGGATTGGGGATCTTTAATTGGACATGGTCAACCACCAATTTAGTAGGGCATAAACCCAAAGAATTGGTCAACCCACTCATCCAACAAGGTGATTTTTATGATGGAACTACATGTTCCAACAAAAAACACCATTGTGAACTAGCTCCAGTAGGTTTTATGCTCACCACACTTTGCCAGAGTCAAATGGTGCATGATGATTCTTCCCAAGCATGCATCCCTTACAGACTCCTTCAGGTAGAAACACTATATTTAGAAGGTTTTTCGGAATCACCACAACCATTTTTAATTTTGGACATTTCATACCAATGACTATGGTCCATCATCAGGAAATAATGATTTGTTTAGAAATAATTTGTGTAGAAACACTTTAGGTAAACTAACAACCATTTTGTGATTTTCTAGTGCTTGTAGACTTTAACAATCCAAGTGATCAAGTCACTCATGCCAAATTTGACTTTTTTGATTAGTGTGAGAAACAAGTGCATTCGGTTCAATGTTAATTCAAGTCATGTTACACAATTTGTACAAACTATCCATCGAGTATTACCTGTCTATGTTAACTAAGCAACAAAAAACAGATTGGAACTTACGTTTAGCACATCATAGACATAAACAATTTTACCATATCAATAGGTAACATCACCATGACTAGAAACATCCAGAGAAAAATCATTAGCAACATAGATTTTCCTATCTTTAGCTTCATCCAACCACGTGAACAAGGATGCATCCTTATCCATGTGATGAGTGCAATCATAGTCGACTACCCATTCATACTACATAGAATGAGACAACAGTCTTGAAAAGTTCCAACTTTGAAGGTGAAATTTTCAGTGGGTCGACATTCAACGGACATGTTTCCTTCCAAACATTTAACCTTCTCCCCTAAATTGTCTCTCTTATTAAAGAATACATTTTCCTCATGTCCTCTCTTTCCATAGTACTTACATGTTTTCCTCTTTCGAGTTCGTTGTGGTACATTTATTTGTCCCTTAAGTTTTTGGTCATGGTATGCATGTTTTTGTGTAGAGGTATCAAATCGTACTTTATCCCTGGGATTCATATTTCTATTTCCCTTGAGCAAATGGGATTGATGTTTACCACCAAGATTTATTTATCAAGTATTCTTTGTTGATCTGATACAGATTATTTTCTGCATGAAATGAGAGAAGAGATATAATAAAGAAATGTACAAGGATATCTTGGATATCCAATAATATAAAAGAAATGTATCAAAGATGCAACCATAAAAACAGAGATACAATAATACACAATTTTATATTAATGAGTGAAAATGTATAAAGATTGTAAAAATACTGCGTGAAAGACTCGCTAGAATGGTGGTATCTTATCTCTGAGAAGAGATGTGACAGCTACTCACATCCATGAGAATATGATTTTACAATGAGGCTCCAAAGGCCTTTTTATCATAAATAAAATTCAAAAGTCAATATTTTTGTGGACCCCGTTTTGGGTAGTTTGGTGTATCAACTTCTCGAGGGGTAACTTTGGCATACAATCTTTGTTTGGGGCACACAATAGCTCGTTGGAAAGGTATTGTCGAGGAGATTCATTTTGGGGTCTCAATCAGAGCCTTTGGATATATTTGAGAATATATATCCCGAAAAACCTTCATTTAGGCCCTCAAAATGGTTGCGGAAGTTAAAAACTACTAAAAATAGTAAATTGCAAAAATTGTTAGAAAATTGTTTTGAGTGAGTTGGAAAATGTGGGTGGTCATCGATATCCACCTGGATCAATCCTCCCTCCTTAGGAATCAATAATATCCATTGTGTTGACTGCCCGAAGGAGAGGGAAAAGAGTTTGTTGAATCTGTGTCTTGATGAGTTGCTTGACTCACTGGGGACGTCGCTTCTTGGTTTGTGGAAGGGTGTCACAAACCTGTTTCTAGTAGGGTTGACTCTGTTCAACCAGTCTGGATACATGATATGTCTGTGCGAAAAATGAATATTTTCACTTTGTTGTAGTCTTATGTACTTGCTTTTGTTAGATAGAAGGTGCTCGGGGCAAGGATGGAGTGGTTGCAGTGTCCTTCTGTTCATCTATTGAACAATTTGTGAAGAAGATGAATTTTGTAATATGATATACTACCTTGCAGAAATGTTTAAGTGCAACAATAGTTGGAACTACCTCTAGTATTCTGTAGATATGCCCCCCAAAGAAACAATGAAACTGCGAGGTCAAGACTCATAAACAACATGGAATTTCCACATATATGGTTGACCCAAGAGAATATCACAGACATATTGTGGAGAAACATCACATAATACCTCATCCTTGAAGGGTTGGATGTCGTATGACAATCAACACTATTATCTGACATGAAGATCTCGTCCCTGGTGAAGCCACTCAATGTTGTATGGTTGCGGGTGTGGTGTTGTTGGCAATCCCAACTATTTGACAAACTTTGCTAAGATGAGGTTCTTCTGGCTTCCACTATCAAGAATAAAATGCAGTGGGGTCCCCTTCACCCACATCTGTCAATGAAAAATGTGCTCCCCCTCTTCAGGATCTGTTGATTCTTCTGGTTGAATTGTTGTGGTCGCAACAATAGAAATGGGGTCTGCATCGATGATTTGTCTTTTACTACTATTTTCAGAATCATATTCTGAATCAGGGTTGGGCTCCTTTTCTTTGATCTCAGCCACCAATGACTATTTTGAGCGAAATTCATCCGTGTTGTTCCAGGGACTTTTGTGGAAATCACACCATTTTTCGGTGTCCTTCTTTGTCTTTTCGTGTGTCTTAGACTGGTTTTCAGGAAGTTGTTTGTTAGGGTTATCTTTCTCATACTTTGGTTTTTGCGGATTTGTAGAACCGAACTCCTGTTTGTTCTGGTGCTTAGGTTTTCGCTCGATTTTAACAACATATCGATAGGCAACACCGAGTGATGAGAGGTCCAGAAAAACTATTTCAGTTTGGATGTATCTATGTAGAGCCCCATGGTATTTCAGAACCAAATGTTGTTCGGATTCTTTGATACCCATCTTGGTGCATAAGGTATGGAAGGTATTGGTGAAATCTGTAAATTCTTGGCCCCTCTCTTGCCGCAGTGTGGTCCATCTCATGTACTGGTGCTCATATTTTCCAACAGGGTAATATTGTTCCTTTACTGCATTCACAAAAAAATCCCATGTGGGATCAACCCCATATATTCCAAACTCCTCTATGGAACTTTTCTCCTAGTAAGTTTCCAACCAATGTTTGACATGAGGGAGATATTTAAGGAGTGTAAAGGTGATATTTTCTCTGTCGGAAAAATTGTGAACAGAGAAATAACATTCTAGCAGATTTAACCATTTGTCTAGGGCTTCTGCATCTATTTGTCCTTCAAATACAGAAATAACAAAATTAACTTGTACCTTCAAAGGAGAGGTGCCTCCAAAGTGGCCACTTGATGAATATGCTCCTACTACAATTGACAGACGTTGAAGGAAGTGGGAAAAATTCTTTATCATTTTGTCCCTTTGTTGCATGAGATCTTGCTCAAGCAACAAATTAATAGAATATTTTGCTCCATCATTTTTCTTTTCTTTCACCATGGAGGGTTTCTTGGGTGTGCAAAAGCGATTTTCCTTAAGAGAGACAAGCTCAAGACCCAACTTGATATACTCGGACCTCATCGGGGACATGCACTGAAAAATGATCAAGAACAACCTACTTTGATACCACTGATCTGAATTATTTTCAGCACGAAATGAGAGAAGAGATATAATAAAGCAATGTACATAGATATCTTGGATATCCAATAATATAACATAAATGTATCAGCGATGCAACCATAAACAAAGAGATACAATAATACACAATTCTCTATTAATGAGTGAAAATGTACAAAGACTGTAAAAATACAGAGTGTAAGACTCGCTAGAATGGTGCTAGCTTATCTATGAGAAAAGATGTGATAGCTACTTGCATCCGTGAGAAGATGATTTTACAATGAAGCTCCAAAGGCCTTTTTATCATAGATAAAATCCAAACCATAACCCCGGAAGATGAAAATCCAAAAGTTTTGTGGACCCCATTTTGAGTAGTTTGGTGTATCAACTTCCCGGGGGCATAACTTTGGCATACGATCTCTGTTTGGGGCGTACGATAGCTCGTTGGAAATTTTTCGTCGAGGATATTCATTTTGGGCTACCACCATTCTAGAAAAGCTCATTTTCTGCTCGTTGGAAAGGTATTGTTGAGAGATAAGCCGCCACCATTCCAATAAGCTTGTTTTCTGCTGCATTTTACAATTTCAGCTTAGTTCATTTTGATCTGCTCATAAAATCCAAATCAATCATAGAACATATTCGACTCAACAAGGTTTGTAGATAACAGGTCGATATTTTAAACCATTAGTTCTTGTACCATGTTGGTGCATAGGTTGGAACATGACATGAAATAGAAAATATGGTACTGCAAATAATTGAAGAGGAAAAAAAAATTCTTGGACAAAGGTGGTGTCTAAAGACACTATTACAACACTGAAGCAGAGCAAACTGTGATCAAAACATCACAGTGCATATTGCAGACGTTGATGTGCATGATATATGTATTCTATTGATTAATGATAATGACCCGTGGGGTCTGATGTTTATAATGTAAATATCTAACCAACTTTTATAGAATCTAGAAGATCATGTCCACTGTTAATCGTGAGTTGTTAGAGTTGACTCTGCCAAATCCATGTCGTTGAGTCTGCTCGACAAGGATGTTAAACTTGACCACCTATCTGTCTGACTTGTAGTTGATTGTTGGCTTGGTCAATCCACTGCTCGACTATCTTTGATTGTTGGTCGATTGTCCGATCAACAGGCACATCTACTACTCGATCGAGTGATGTACTATTTTGGTTGATGCCCGACCGATTGTACCCAAATGTAGGTCAATCGCTCGACCGACTGAATCCAGGAGATGTGTGATTAAACATTGATGATTGATGTTCAAATAATGCATCCTATTATAACCTCATTCTTTATATGTATTTTTTTTCTTTTTTTTCTTGTCATCTTGGTGCTAGGTGATCTTTTTCCCGAAAGTGAGGTCTATTATTTTTTTAAGGAAAGTTAGAGATTCATCCATCTTTCTAGATTCTACATGTTCTTATTGAAAGGTTTTTTCTCCAATTATCATTATGAATTGTCTTAGATATAATTGCATAGTCGTTTTTTAATTTTTTTATGGCCATTTTACCTTGTCCAAATTAATTGAATTTCAATGTCAAATCTACGTATTAGGACATTGTGATACAAATTCCAAACAACTAAAATGAAATTTAAGATATCTTTGTTAAAATAAAATTAAAAAAATAATAATTTATGAACAAGAATAAAACTAATTGAATTTCAATGTCAAATCTACGTATTAGGACATTGTGATACAAATTCCAAACAACTAAAATGAAATTTAAGATATCTTTGTTAAAATAAAATAAAATAATAATAATTTAGGAACAAGAATAATTTAGTAAAATTTACCCAACATTAATTTGTAATTATACTTTCAAATCATTATAAAATATGTAATATTATCTCATAAGAAAAGAAAAGAAAAAGATGAGATTAGCTCGATAACTAAGAAAAATAGCACACCAAATGTAGCTCCCATCTCTCATAGGCATACCCATATTATTTTATAATTTACTTTATTATAAAACTCTACAATATTATTAAAAAAGGTTTTTCCTTTTGGAATGACCACCGATTTCAACCATCCCAGAAGGAATTTTTTTTTTTTAATTAAAAATAAATATTGATATAATGCATCTGAACCACTCCAAAGGAAACAAGGGAGTTGCAGAGCAACAAGTCCCTGTTGTGGAATTAGTAGCTTCTCATTGATAAAGAGATGGTCAATTAGTAAGCTTGCAACAAAAGAATATATTGTGTTATAGTCACCAAACTGATATCAATATCAAGCATAACTGCAGTGCACACAACACACTAAATTTGTAGCGCTCGAGAATGAAGCATTTAGAGTTTAAAGGTTTATCTTCATCTGATTAACAACTATGTCGGAGAGGGTAGACCTTTCAAATCCTCAGGGTGGAGAGACCTTGATCCTGTTGCAACGACTTATTGATCGAAGAACATGGTAGTCCCCAATACTAAGACCACCAACAAGATCAACTTAATAAATTTGGACAAGAACAAGAACTAGTAAGATGACCAAGTGAATCACCTGAAACCCCTTGTAATATTAGTCACCGAATCAGAACTTTTGTCTATTATTTTATTTTAATTTTTTGTCCTGTGTTATAACAATAAATTCCTTGTGAGGAAATCAAGTGATTAGGACCTAAAAGTACATTATATCAGAATTAAACACCTTTTATATCATTCTTATATAATAGATTTGTTAAGAATTTGGACTTCATAATAGATTTAGTCTTCTTAAGATTTACCAATGTCCTTAAATCGCTACGTCATACAATGCAGATTTTAACATAAATCTTCCTTTTATTAAAAATAAATAAATAAAACCAGATGTGTTGTAACTTAGTTTTATCAAATCGATCAAAGTCGAACACTTGGAATAGGTTTTCCTAAAACGATGTAGTTTGGTTTGTGCATGTGTCTTAGCTTCTCCTTAACAAGTATCTCTACACACTATTGCATGTAGACATAACCATAAACGTACGCAGTAATTTAGATATGAACAGTATGAAATGATGGTGAGGGGAATTGCAAGCCATAGTTCAGAGGGAAGAAATTCATAGCTGTGACGAATCGGATATGAACAATAGCTATACTAGGGGCCATGTATCTGAAGGAGCCTGCAACTTTACTCCAGTTGGAAATGTGGGCGTCGAGGAGCTTGGCGGTGTCGAAGTCGGAGAGAATGAATCTGCAAGGGTTTTGAGTTTAAGTTTTTTACAGCTGACAATGTACAAGAGGCCATGCCATAAGCCTCTGTTATGATTTCTTATTCATTAATTGAATTCCATTTTGGTTGGCTAATATTGAAGTATATATTCAACAACATACATGGAAGTGATCAATATCTCAATTATCTCATAGTATCTCAATGATATAGCGGCATTGGTCGTCTTTCACATGTGTACTCTTATTGATGCAATCAATTCAATGCATAGTAATATAGGGTTAGAATGCTATTCCACTCCTGTTGCAACGACTTATTGATCGAAGAACATGGTAGTCCCCAGTACCAAGACCACCAGCAAGATCAACTTAATACATTTGGACAAGAACAAGAACTAGTAAGATGACCAAGTGAATCACCTGAAACCCCTTGTAAGATGACTCACCAAATCATAACTTTTGTGTATTATTTCATTTTAATTTTTTGTCTTGTGTTATAACAATGAATTCCTTGTGAGGAAATCAAGTGATAGGGACCTAAAAGTACAGTATATCAGAATTAAACGCCATTTCTATCATTCTTATATAATAGATTTGTTAAGAATTTGGACTGCATAATAGATTTAGTCTTCTTAAGGTTTATCGATGTCCTTAAATTTCTATGGCATACAACGCAAATTTTAACATAAATCTTCCTTTTATTAAAAATAAATAAATAAAACAAGACATGTTGTAACTTAGTTTTATCAAATCGATCAAAGTCAAACACTTGGAATAGGTTTTCGTAAATTGATGCAGTTTGGTTTGTGCATTTGTCTTAGCTTCTCCTTAACAAGTATCTCTACACACTATTGCATGT
>JZKD02S0016361.1:66044-84996 GCA_000966675.3 Picea glauca
TTTTTTCAATTTGCCCCTTTTCATTGAGTTTAATTTTGTAAACCTACTTGACACCAATACTTTTCTTGTGTCTTGGTATATCAACAAGATCCCATGTCTTTTTTTTCTCAATGGATTCAATCTCTTGGTTCATGGCTTGAACCCAATGGGGATATTTAGCTGCCTATTTAAAGGATGTAGGTTGACATGACATTAATGCAAAAATATTATGCTTATCAATATCATCCCACTGTTGATGGATTTCTCTCAAACTTCGAGTTCTCTAATTTTGAATTTCAAAGGATGAATTTCTTCTTGAAGTAGAGTTTTCCTGAGGACTTTCAGGTTGTCCTTGTACCTGCAATCTTGCAAGGGTAGGCTGATGTGTTTGTTGTCTTGAATTTTCTTTGTTTTCAGGAAGTGGCAGCAATGGATTTTGATTGTCCGTAAACCGATTTTCAGACTCACTCTAGAACTTATTTTCAAGAAATTTGACATCTCTTCTGAGACTTAGTTTCTTTGAAATCAGATTGTAGAGTTTGTAGGATTTGAATGTTTCACTATAGACAACAAAAATGGATTTCTCACTTCTATTATTAAGTTTCTTCCTCAATTTGGAAGGTATGTGAGAGAATGCTATGCATCCAAATGTCCTTACATGAGCAACATTTATCTTTGTCCCACTCCATGTTTCTTGAGGGACCTTCATGTTGAGACTGGTGGTTGGAGATATATTTAGGAGATAAACTGAGCATGCTACTTCTTCAGCCCAAAATAGATTTGAGAGACATTTCTCTATGAGAATGATTCTTTCCATGTTCACTATTATCTGATTTTTTCTTTCAACCACTCCATTTTGTTGTGGAGTATACCTGGTTGTAGTTTGAATGACGATGCCTTGTGATTTGCAGAAAATACAAATTCTTTGGAGTTGTATTCTCCTCATCCATATGACCTGAGAGTCTTCACATATTTCCCACTCTATTTTTCATCTTCAACCTTGAATTCTTTGAACTTTGCAAAGGTTTTAGACTTGTGTATGAGAAAATAGATCCAAATTTTCCTGCTAAAGTCATCAATAAACGTTAAAAAATAAAGGCTAACACCTATTGACTTTGTTTGCATTGGTCCACATAGGTCAGTGTGAACCAAATCTAAGTGTTGTTTGTCTTGAGTGGAGGACTATGGAAAACTAGTTCTCTTCTGTTTTCCAAGAATGTAAGACTCACATGGAGGATTTTTCTCTTTGAAGATAGGTAGACCTTTGACCATGTAGTGCTTATGTAGAAGGCTTAGACTCTGAAAGCGCATATGTCCAAATATTGCATTCCAAACCATAGTTTCATTGGGGTTGGATTCACTTTATGCATAATATTGTATTAAATTTGCAGTTCTGGGGGCCATGGGAAACATTTTATTCCTAGTCATGTGGATTTCAGAAATCAACTGTCTGCTAGGGTTTTTTTCATATATCCTACACGATGATCCCTCAAAAAGTACCTTATAGCCATGTTCAATTATATTTCCTACACTTAACATATTATGTTTCAGATCTAGAACATGATAGACATCGCTTATGTCTTTCTTTACATTTTGTTTACTAAGAATAGGTACAATTCCTTTTCCTTGAACTTTGAATAGGGAATCATTTCCAAGTGTAATATCAGATGAAATAAAAGAATCAATGCATGAAAGTAAATCTTTGTTACCTTTCATGTGATTGTTGCATCCACTATCTAGCAACCAGATATCTTTGTGTTGTTCTTCAGTCTTGTGGCATGAGAGAAACATACCATCTGAGGTTTCACCTTCATGATTTGAGACATGTGCTTTTCCTGAGATGTGATCGTCTTTCTTATTTCGGAATTTAGATCCATGGTTTCCGTATTTTTTGCAGTAATAACATTGTATGCTTGATTTGTCATTTGATCTTCTCCCTCTGCTTATTTGAGGTTGGAAATTCTGATTTTGGTTCTGTTGTCTATGACCTTGGAAATTATGATTCTGGTTTTGTTGTATGTGACCTTAGAAATTCTGATTATGGTTCTACTTTTTGTGACCTTCACTTGAGTGATGGTTACTTGGGCTTCTCCCTCTTCCTTGGTTACCTCTTCCTCTACCTCTCCCTCTCCCTCTGCTGAAGGAGAATTGAGTCTTGAAGACATTGGCTATCGACTCATCTTAGAGATGTAGTCTGGCCTCATGTGTCAATAGAGAGCCCATTAATTCATCTATTGAAAAATTTGACAGATCCTTGGATTCAATGACGAATGTAACAATTATTTCAAATTTCTTTGGTATAATTCTTAGGACCTTCTCAAAAATTATTTGGTTAGGGATGGCTTCAATAGTCAATCTGATCTGGTTTACGATTCCCATGACTCTGATCATAAACCGATCAACGCTTTTAGACTCTATCATTTTTAAACTCTAAAAATGCATCCTCAAGGTCTGTAGCTTGACTATTTTGACCCTGTCATTTCCTTGGTAAGATGATTTAAGGATGTCCCGGGCCTTTTTTTAAGTAACAACACCTGTGATTGTTGAGAAAATCGAGTCATCCACTAAGTTTTGAATCCATTATTTTTCCTTATTCTCTCTGTTCCATTGTGTTGCCTGAGAAGTTATCTGTTGATTGGTCATGGCAGCAAGGTCTGTTAGATATGGTTCCACGTAGCTAAGATCCATTGAATCCCAACACTCTTGTGATTGTAAGAAGGATCTCATTCTAAGAGAACAAAACGCATTGTTCTTTCCAAGAAGAATCGGTCCTTGTGTTGGTCCTAAATTGCTAGAGGTGGCCATTGTGAAAACAAATTGAACAAAAGAAAATTCTTAGAGATTTGCATGCTTACCTATTTCTTGCACATAAAACCAAGTCTGTGAATTCCTGTGTGTGACTTCAGGCCGAAAAACATAGGGTAGATCACTTCTTTAGCTTCAATCTAGTTGGATCTGACTATCCGAGAATGAGATCTTCGGAATTGGAGCTATGAGCTCTATCCTTTAGCAATTGTATCCCCTCAACTGGAGGAATTGGGATTTCTGAGTTTACTTGAGAGTAATAAAAATTTGACATTCAACTTCTCATGTCACCGGGGGTAGAAACCCAGGCGCTTCAGGCCTTCGGGCTTCGGGCGTTTCGACATTGAAGGTGTCAATTTCTCTGAATAGACGAATAACTAAATTGTTTCAAAGATCGACGATCCTTGTTGATTTGAGATCATCAGTCCACAATTACATCGACACTTCGGGCCTTTGGGTGATATTCCTTTATTACCTCTTAATCCTCTAAACTCGTGAATCTCCGAACAAGAGAAGAGATCGACGGTCCTAATTTCACGTTGATATCTACGACTCAAAATTACTTTGGGAGTTCGGGCTTTGGGGATCTTTCACCGCTCTTAATCGCAAAACTCGCGAACTGCTGTAGTGGATAATTTTTCGGAGAGAGATAAATCCAACGGTCCTTAGGCCTTATAAAATGAACGACCAAGATCTTCTTCGGAATTCCAGCCTTCAGTAGTTTTCATATGCTAATATGCGCAATCCTCCGGAGTATCGAATATCCAAAGTGCGATATCAACCTCCACGTGTCCTCTTGATTTGGACGGCTAAGATTTACTTTGGAATCCTGGGCCTCAGGCATTCTGATATGCACAACACCATAAACCTCCGAAGTGTTAACTTTCTTGAGTGTCGTATCTTCCGACATGTGTCCTCAGCCCTTAATGGATTAGATTTACTTCGGGACTTCGAGCATTTCTTGCTCTAGTTCTTCTCTCCGCAAAACCTTATGGAGTACTAAGTCTTTGAAGTGAGGGATCTAGCGTCGTGTGTCCTCATTAATGGATGGTCCAGATGAACTCCAGGCTTTGGGCCTTTGGGATTTCTCACTTCTCGCATCTGTCTTTCTTCTGAAGTGGTTATCTGCTAGAGTGAAGAATATCCTTCGACGTGTCCACTTCGATCAACAGTTTGGATCTACTCCAGCTATTCGGAGCTTCGGGCCTTCGAGAGTTCTTTGCGTATCTTCTTCTTACTTCCTCCGAGAGAATGAGATCGTCTGACACATGTCCCTTTCTTGAAGATCAAAGACCACGAGTGATTGCAGAGACTCAACTCGTTCACTCTTTAATTTCCTTCCTGATCTCCGCAAAGTGAATATGCTCGTCCGTAGTGGGATTGATATCCATAGTTGATCTATTGATCTAGAAAGATCAATGATCCTCAGGAATTGTGGGCTCACAACTTTCTCACGCTTTAATTTCCTTCTTGATCCCCGCAATGCGAAGATGCTCATTTGTAGTGGGATCGATATCCATCGTTGATCTGTAGATCTAGAAATATCAATGATTCTGAGGAATTGTTGGCTCACAACTTGCTCACGCTTTAATTTCCTTCATGATCCCTACAATGTAAAGATGCTTGTTTGTAGCGGGTTCAATATCCACCATTGATCTCTTGATCTAGCAAGATCAACAATCCTAAGGGATTGCTGGCTCACAACTTGCACAAACTTTAATTTCCTTCCCGATCCCTACAATGCCTCCCCACCGTCGATCTCTCTCCTATGAGATCTGATGGTCATGACTTAATCTTTGCTTGATCTGACGACTGATCTTGCTCTCACTCAAATCTTACGGCTGAAAAAAAAATTGCCTTATCTACGAGCTCATCGTTTCTGAGCTTAATCGAAGGCTCAAATCTGTTCTCGTGTCCAATCTTACAACTGAAGTAGCTTCTCCTTTTCTTCTTCTGCAAACTTCCTCTTGAAGAAATAATTTCATGAATCTTTCATGAATTCTTTAAATGCTCACGAACTTTAATTGTTTCTTCCTTCTTCAACTCTTCTTCCTCGTGCTTTCTGTCTCCAATGATATTTTGCACATAATTCAAACTATGGACTTCTCTCCAAGATCTGTGAAGAATCTTGCATCCCGTGCTCTTGTCTGTGAGACAATGTAAGCTCTATGGTCTTCTTCCTAGGATCGAGCTTCTCTCCAGTCACTGTGAAGAGGCTTACATCCTAAGCTCTGATACCATGACAAAATGGGAAGCAAAGAAGATAATACAGAGAAGACACAATTGGAAACAAGAATGAGCAAAGCACAATTCATTAAGGGAAAAGAGTTGAGCTAAATAAGCTTTTGAAAATCAAGAAACAATCGTACAACTGGCTAGGACAGCTCGTAGTGTACATTCACATATTGTTGAGGTTACATATATAATTAACACATAATCGATCAAAAGGAATCAATAATGATGCAATGAATATCTAGGCTAATGCTTAAGACCCACTATAGTTCCATGAAGCTAGTAGCACACATTCCAAGACTTCACAACAAAATCATAGCTACATGATGAACCTGCTATGTCATATGTTGGACTCACCCTCAAGAGGGTCATAATTTTGGGTTTAAACTTTCCGATAGTTCCCAAAATAATACCATTGGAAAAATCGAGAACAATATAAAGAATCTTCCAAAAATCAACACGTTGAAGAGGCCAGGAAAGAGTGCACGATTGTTCTGAGGAGGTCAAATCCGCCGAAAAGAAACATGAACAAAGAAGAGATCAATGCACTTAGAAACATGAGGAAGAGTAAGAACATAAATATCATTAGAGAAGATAAGAGAAATGCTACAGTTGTGTTAGACACAGTAAAAAACGACAAGTAAATGTTGGAGCACTTACCAATTGAAGGAAGTTACAAAATAATTGATAAGGATCATGGGAACATAATCATGAGGAGCACTGAAGGAAGTAGCTACTCATGGACCCAATGAACCATATCAACCACAAGAATGAAACCAGAGAAATGAAAAAACAAACAAATGCATAAATGTTTTTCACATGTGACCACCTCCATAACACTCATAATCATCACCACTTCCTGCACTAGACCAAGCACGACAAGCTAAAACAACAGAATTATGTTGGACCCTTGATATATATTTTATTCTCCCAGACTTTCTAAATGGAAAGTAATAAAGCAAGGGACCAAATAACAAAAGCATAAAGGAAAACCTGCGATGCTTACATCCATTGTAAAGAAAGAACTCCACCACTTGCAAAATATGAAAAAACAGTCAACAGTCAACTACGGACCTATGAAACCATCACGAAAGGAACAAAGAATCTTTAAGTTTTGAAAAAATTATTACATTCTCAGAGTTTTGAAATCCATCGATTGCAAAGCACACTACAAAAAATCAAGCATGCCTTAGCTTCCAACAACATAAGAAAACTATTCGAGACCCAACCATGGGCCGATAGGTTGACAGTAAACCTTTCAGAGTTTAGGCCTAGCCAACAAGAGAAATAGGTCTATCAAGCATCCATAATTCTTTATTCACAGAGTGTTTTCAAATACATGAACCTCAACAATAACTTAAAAAAAACCCATCATGCTACGATTTAGTTTTCACGAAAACCTGTCTTTCCTTGGAGATCTCTGAAGCATGATCAATTAAGAGCAGGAGTGAAGAAAGTATATTGGTATATATTGGAGTTTAGCACGCTAACGTAGTTGGTCAATGGAAAATAATTGCCATTATTTTAACGTTCTAGGATGGGTGCAGCTATCTTTTACCCATCGGTTTTGTGCTTAATAAAAAGGTTTTCTTTTAGCTCCACTAAGGAGCTAACAAAGGCCAGAGCATAATGAGAAATTCTAACCATTTAAAACAATATGACAAACAATTTTTTTCCTATAATTCTGAAGTTCTTTAGCAATCCATATTCATGTGGGCCTCGATGTTTGCATAAATATAAAAGATAAATTAGTTTCTAATGCTCAATCTGCCCATTTATTCTAAATCCAACTTGAAAAACTTAAGTTAATGATAAAATTTGTATGAGCAGCCTCAAACTCTCACATAGCTAAGTTATAAGCACATCGATGAAGTTATATATAGCATACTTCGTTGTTGGAATGGCCTATTGAGACAAAGAAAGGTTATGGAGAGAAAAGGTGTACCAATAAGGGATATTAGTTCGAGTGTCAATAGCACGGATTTAACTTTGAGGCCACTCGTTCCTTATATTTTTGGCGAAATCAACGCCATGCTCATTCTTATAGCCATTGCTTTGATCATTATGCTATGCCCCTTCATGAAGGAAACAATGGTGAACGAGCACTTGACTGTGAAAATAAAATTGCATTACATAGTGAATATATGGAGGAAAAGTCCATGGTTATTATGGTCGGTGATGAGAAGCCTATCTTTTTGGCCCAACCTAGAGTAAAGTTCCCTTAGAATTGGGTGCATCAAAATATGTAATATTTAACATCCTGTGTTGTGAGAACACTGCTCTTTACACCATTGCAATGACTATTTAGAAATGTAGGAATTAGGGTCTTACCTGGTAACATGTAGCTTACAAGCTAACTGGTAAGGGGTGAAAATAGTAAATAAAGAAGAATATTGTTATAACCCTAAATTCCACCAGACATGCATACCTGACATCAGTGCATCTAACTTTCTATCTTTGTCAAGCCATCACTGAACAAGCTCTTCAAAAAACCATTGCTTTGAAGCTGTATGCTACCTACACCACTATTTCCTATGTACACACACCTGATGACCCACTATAGCCCGCGTACACTCACAAAATATCGCGAAAAGTGGAAAATTGTATAGGATACTCGTTTACGGGTAGTTACTTAACCGTTTGACTGTCCATAGCCAGTCACCCCAGTCGTTACTATCCCTTTTGGCCTATAAAAGAAGGGATTGGGGTCCCACTGCAAAGAGAAGCATGAGAGCATAGAAACTTTGCCCATTTCCATATTCCCCCTTTGCCCCAATATTTGGCAACCACATTGTGAGTTTTAGCAAGAATTCCCTTTTGCTCCATTGCAAGCCCTTGCCATTGTCCTAGAGAGAACTGAAGAGGAGAAGGAGACGTGGAAGCAATTGATGCATTGTAAAGAGGAGCCCAAGACCGAGTTCGAGGAGTAATGTCGGTCTCATATTGTAAGTGACTTTTGTCATATTAATATAAAGAAGTACTTTTTTCATCTCGCCAAATGACGTTTTAAATTTCAATGATATGTTTACATTTCTTGTTTATGATGTCTAACCCACTAATCCATATGTAAAATGCATGCTTGTAGTTTCTTGTTTGTCCTTTGATGAATGTAGGTCATCCTTGGGAGGAGACTTGCAGTAAGGAAACAACCAAGCGCAAAGGGATTGACACCGGACGTGGATTTTAAGGTATGCCTACCAGATCCCTACACTTTGTCTTTTATGTATGATTGTGGAGTAATGGTGGGATAGTTGATAAAAAGTAGGAGACTTTAGACAGTTAACTCTGCCTACATTTTAGAACTCTGGTGTAGTATTTAGAGGGGTATTCTCGCTATAGTAGAATTGGTGACTGTACTCGAGATGCCTCTAGGGTCTTTGGGGATATTTCTTTTTGGGTGCTTTGAATCAGTTTGATTACTTTTTTCTGAGTTTCTGTAAGATTTTGTGTCTTTAAGGGATGTTGGTCTTCCATACCAGTACTCCCTGGCTATGCTCGACTACTGTTTTTTCATTTTTTTGAGGATTTATAGAGGTGTACGCGGCCTGTAGTGGGCTTGCATGTGTGCATACACACCCTTCCCTTGGACATCCCACGTACATACGTTGGATGTTGAAATGTCAGTAGCGTGCATGTTAAGAAATTTTTTGTAAAAAGAAGAGGCATTCATCCTCTTCCATGTCAGGACTCACACTTCTCAAGGATTTTCTTGATCTAGTCTTGGTCTCTGTTATAACAGTCTGTAGCCAAGGTCTGACTTCAGTATAGCTTTATTTTGACTAAAGACTTCTTGTGTTTTCTTTAAAAGGGTTTTTAGACAAGTTGACGAGTCTGGTTTGATTTGCCTATTTGGTGTTGTCAGTGACTCCCTGCGATCTGCAATTGGGCCAGAAGCCATTTCTTGGTCCTATCTTATCATCATTTTTCCCTTTTTTGCTTTGAAAGAAAAGAAAAGAATTCATTTTCAAATTTCTTGTTTTGAAGCATAAAACAATAAAACAAAATCTTTCATTACTTTGTTTGGTAAAGTAGTTTAGGTTAGTTACTTTGTTTACCAAGGAAAAATAAATATTTCTTAAGTTCGTTACTTGAATTCTTAGGACATTAAGTAGCTCGTAGTCGAGTGAAATCTTGTTTCAAATATTTCTTTTCAAAGATCTGAGAAAAGTAGTTACGAAAAGTTTGGTGAAAGAGTTTAAATTGACAAATCTTTTGTGAAGAACAAGTAGTTTTTTTTCCAACTTCATTTGATCCTCTTCTCTTTCATCTCTTAAAGAACATCACTACTTTCATTTCCATTCCTTTTGACTTAAGAGAACCACTAAAATTAATTCTTAATTAAAATTTATTAGACTTTGTGTTTGTAGGGTCCATCAACGCAGTCTAGGCTAGAGCCTTGATTTAGGATTGGAGAGGAAACTCTTCAAGGCTACAAAAACAAACATAAGAGTCTATTCTAGGGAGTGCTTGAAAGTTCAGTAACCTTGAAAGTTATCTCGAACCCCCCTCTAACACTGGGAATAAACACGAGGTTGCATGCGGAAAGGTAGAAGAGATAACCCCTCCAAATCCAGACCAAGCGTAGTGGGGAACACATATATAGGGCTTATCTTGGGATTCTGTTGATCACATTTTCCACAGAGCTTCATGGGTATTGAATTTGTTCAAGGTCCTCAATCGTCTTCTGGAACACTTTATTTCGATACCTTTGATAGGTTTCGAGTTTGATACCCTGCTCATTCCAGTCCACCCGACTGTCGACTGTACCCGCCTGGTAACTGTTCCCACGCTGGCAACCTAGTTTCCTTTATCTTAGTGACTTACACAGGTGACTGCGGGTGTATACCACAGTACCTAGGGAAGACATCGGGCCACACTTTGCTTATTATACCCGGAGGGTGATTCCTTATTTGATTTTCACTTGCACCGGTAAGTTTCTCTAGTGTTGGTTGTTGTAACTGTTCTTCCAACTAGCTAGTGATCTACTTGTCTTATCTCATAGGAAATTTTTCTAGTGTGTGTTGGTTTTTAAACAATTATAGAAAGACCTAGTGTGTCATTGATCTTCTCACACAGTGGAGGATCAAGAGCTCTGTCAACCGTGAAGTCTTTTGGGCCTGCCGTCGGTTGATCTCGAGCCACCCCCACCACCACTAAGTTGAAAACTAGACCAGCAAGGGTCTTTTGAGGCAACCAGGTTACAGGAAACTGTGCCTGACTCATCTCCGAGAGGAGAACATTTGATTTTGGAGGAACCAACCATTTCCGACCTTGGAGCGAAAGCTCTTGGTTCGTATAACCCTTTGATCACTGATCTATCTATGCCCATCGTCGTACAGTTCCAACCTTACGAGCGTCAGGTAGTGTCATAAGAAGCAATGGAAACAAATACTTCTACTTCTTCAGGGAATACTCATATTCCCTCTACGACTATCACTACAGGGGGTGTTCCACCTCCTAACCAACCGTCGTCAATCTAGGCCACTATGGTCTCGACTGCCTCTACCTCGGGAAATGCTCTAATTCCGTCTATGGTGGCGATCACTGCTCCATTCACCCAGAGTGAAGCAGGCCCTCCATTCTCATACAGGATGTCTGGCTTTGGTACAAGCACTGTATTTTCTTACTCCACTCTATAGAATTTAGGTCTCAGGGTAGGGAGCTCCAACACTCCTCTGCAAGGATCCATGCATGTTATTGGATAAATCGGTAAATGAAGACATAAAATGATCTCCCTAGATCCACCTAGATCTAGAACAAAACAAGACAGGACATGGTTCTTTCCCTAAGTTTTAATCATTGAATCTACTATCAAAGAAAGGATGAGTGACATACCTTTAACTATCGCTTCCTTATATCTTTGTTGTTCCTACTTCGCTCCGGTGCTCTTGTGATATTCATCCTGCAATAGAACACAAACCAACCAAAGTGAAAGAAACAATATTATATTCAATGACAACCCATGCATGTGATCAAGGATTCATGCAATAAAATGAGAATGACTTTATGGAAAAGAAACATGACACTATATTATATTAAATAATAGGAAGAGAGATTACAACCGGATGCCTTGTTGTCGTAAGCTTCCTTCCAAGGATTCCTTGCTTCCCACACACTTCTTGCTCCAAGGATTTTGAGACTATATATCTGACATCTATCTTGACAAATCAAAGCTCAAATCCAATCTAACCAAGCTAACAAGCTCAAGAACATTCCAACCCAATCAAGCTAACAATCTCAAGCCAAATTCAACTCAACTTTCTCCATGAGAGATCCTCTCTTTTTATAAGTTGAAGAGGATAAGGTGAGGAGGTTAGGATGATCCCACAAAATCATGAAAGAGAGTAAGATCCAAACCATTCAGAGGCCTCCTCACCATAGAATCTTCTCCTTCTAGAAGCATCAAGAAAATGCTCGTTTTTCCCACGTACGAAGGCCGCCGCACTCTAGCTATAGTGCATCCTACAGAAATTTTTCACCCTATCTATAGAGAAAGGTCCGTAAATCAGGCATTTCCGCACCCTTCATATAGAGTATCCTACGAAAATCCTCCAAAATAGGGTTTTTGCAGAGGAAAACACAACTTTTTCTCTCAGGAAAAGTTCTTCTCCCTCCTTTCTTTAGGTATTCAGACCACTGACCCCTCTAAAGGAAACAGATAGGTTTACATCATTAACGGTCATAGGGATGAAGAAAATAATGTGTAACAAAGAACCCCCCAAAGTATGAAGTTAGAAAAAATTGATAGATGAAATACTTTGTCGAGTGTGTGTAGGGAACAAGGAACACGTCAGATGGAAACCTGCCAACAAACAAGGAAATACAGTACAATAATATATCATCACTGAGGTAGGCATTCCCATGCTCAAAATACAAATGAATTAAAGAATAAATGCCGACATGCGAAGATCCATGTCAAATAAGACAGGTCATGGCCACCAAACATACATCGTGGATCCATGCCATTATGACTCAAATCTGAACATAGCCACCAAAAATACACTGTGGATCTATGTGTTAAAGACTCAAATTTGAACATAGCCATGAGACATACAATGTGGATCTATGCAACAATACAAACTGAATATACTTCAATGCAACCTAAATCTGTGAGAAGAGATTCATGGTCTTCATCTCCACCACTCTATAGTATGAATCTAACCATGTGAATACATGTGCTGATGTCGAACATGGTAGAAACCACTTGATTACCGGTCATTAATGTGTACCATTAACAAGTGCGAGGGGAATCACCATTAATGTCAATGACTCCAAAGGTGCTCTAGTACAATCCAACGAATGTGAGTTAATGATCTAAAGTCAAACACTCGGTGGAGTCTCCTGAGCAGGGGTCAATAATGAAAACCCACTGTCAAAAATGAGGAAACCTGCCATTGAGGAATGCAAGTTCCAAGGTACCAATTAGTTTCTAAGTCTAATTCCTGGATAATGAGTTGAAGTCGACAGGAAAAGACTCGTCACAGGAGGGCCTTAATGTATCCCCCATCAATGACATGAAATGGTTAACAAGATTTGAAGTAAATCAGAGTAACCAGTAACTCAGGACTGACTCAGGGATGGCCGACATAATTGAAGGCTTTAAAGAATGCAGAAATGGTCGACACAATAGAAGGATTTCTGGGTTGAACTTCTCTTTGAACGTATTAACGACACGACAATTGTCTTGGAAAATACTGACTCAACAACAGGGATCACAGACCAATTTGTAATATTATGAAGGAGTATGACCAAGAGACAAGTGGGTTTTCCAACCTAGACACAAAGCAAGTGAAAGGGTGTCATGTTCAAAAGTGACTCTTCCATGGAATACAGGTTTAGACACATTTCTTTCCCAATTTTCTCCCACCATTTCTGGTGAGTACCTCTTTATTTTTACACAATCTTGAGGAGGATAACATATGCTTGAAATGTAATCTCATCCTTCGGATGAGTCCCTCGATGTATGTTTAACGAACCCTAAGAAAGAGTGGTTCGGTCCCACATGGGTATTTCAATGTTTATTTTACGAGTCCAAAGAAAGAAAACTTAGGGGTTTTTCATGTTTAGAGAGACTGAAAAACACTTAAAGAGAACTCTATCAGTTCCTTTTTCGTAAAGTAGTATATGAGACCGAAAAAGAGATAAACTATCACTCAATAGACGTGTTTTCTAATACTTTAACAAGCGTGAAAAGACCAAGATTGCTCGACAATATTTTCATGTTTAGAGAGTCTAAAAAGAGCTTAAAGGGAACTCTGGGGGGTTCCTTTTTTGTATAACCTTTACGAGTCCGAAAAAGTGATAAAAGTATACTCAGTTACATTCTCACGTATTTACGAGCATGAGAACGAACAAATACTAATCTCGGTAACTTATTCTCATGTATTTACGAGCATGAGAAAGAATAAAGACTAAGCTAGGGATTGTTTTAACTTTTACGCAAGATTTAAAACAAAACAAAACTATGCTTGGGATGGATTTTATTTTTACACAAGATTAAAACTAAACAAAACTATGCTTGGACCTAGTTTCATTTTTACACAAGCTTGAACCAGAGGAAACTATGCTTGAGGTAGGTGGTTTCATTTTTACACAAGCTTGAACCAAAAAAACTATTCTTGCGACTTCCCAACGCATAATCTAGGGATGGTTGGTACTTAGCCCCCATCTTAAGAAGCCAGCGGTTTAACTTCAACATGAAATCTAGAGGCTGAAGACATTGCCCCCCAAGCTTCAATTCGTCCAACGACATAGGAGGATGAAAAGAAGCTTCAAATACAAAAAAAAAGGACTTGACTCAAACAAAGAGGGGGAAGTTGTTTCATTTTTTAACGAGCTTGACACAGGATAAGAACTATGCTCAAGAATCCAAGTTCAATCCCTAGACCTCAGTTTCATTTTTTAACAAGCTTGACACAGAAATAGGAACTATGCTCATAAACTCTCTTTCATTTTTTAATGAGGTTGCTACAAAGACGTGAAAAACTATCCTCACAACTGGTTTCGTTTTTTAACGAGCTTGAAATCAGAAAACCATGCTCAAGGTTGGTTTCATTTTTTAATGATATTGAAATCAAAAAACTATGCTCATAGACTCTCTTCTTGATCATGGCTTCCAAGAGGATGGTGCTCTGAAAGGACACCATGTCAAGGGACAAAACTCGGTCATGGCCTCCAAGAGATCTTCACTTGATGGAAGAAACACACTCTAGAAGGAACACATGTCAAGGGCTGCAATAGGGGTAAAGAGATCGGGATCCAATAGCCCTACTAAAGAGATAGCCATGTCAACTACCATATCTAAGTCATAAGAGACTGAGCGTATAGTGAGAGGTTCATCTTCATTGACAACTGAATTCATGGGAGACAATGCCACATAATTGACCTGTGGTAGGGGTGATACCGTCGACATATAAGAACTGTTTATGGAAGTCATGGAGTTGACAGTCAAGTCAAAGCCAACAGATGAAAGTTGATCAATAGTCACCATTCTTCCATCGCACGGGAAATATATCACACAAAAAAGAGTGGATACAATAGATTTCATGGCATAGAAATAATCTTTCCCAAGGAGTAAATCAAAATCCAAGGGGTCTTGGACTACCATAATATCAACAAAGACAATTTTCCCTCCCAAAGTTATATGAAACTGAGGAAGGATCCCTAAAGGGTGACTGGTTCTTCTGTTAAAACCAAACAAAGTCTAGGTAACCGAAACAAGGTGAGGATAACCCAAATCTTGGCAAGAAAAAGAGGATAAAATACTAACGAATGAACCTTCATCTATCAACATCTGAGGAACGTCCCGACCATAAACCTATACTGTAATCTTGAAAGGAATGTGAGAGGGAAGACGAGGTCCAGTTAGCACACCCCAATTAAAAAGGATGGACTCATTACTTGGAGGAGGTTCCACGCGAGAAGGAGGAATTCCCCCCAGCATGGTAGTATCTCTATCAACAAGAAAAAATTGAGTAGCATCAGGTGTACTCTCGAGCGAGAGAGTAGGATCGACCGATGATGAGATCAGATCGACCACTTGGGTTTCATTCTCCAAGGGGAGAATGGGGTCGATGTGTGTAAACAAATCGACCGCTTGGGTTGCACTTTCTAACGGGAGAGTGGGATCGACTGAGGATGGGATCAGATCGACCACTTGGGTTGCACTCTCTAATAGGAGAGTGGGATCGACCGAATATGGGATTGAAGCAACCACTTGGTCAACTGGTTCAACTAAGGACGTGACCATATTGACTACCTGATCAACTGTATTTAACAATGAAGTTTTTGGATTGATCATTCCATCAATTACCGGTAGGTCGAAAGAAATCTTGTGATAAGCAGCTGGGAGTTGAAGCGGTGAAATAGTCATGTCTTCCAGTAATTTTGAGGCTTCGTCCATACGAGGGCAAAGGTGAGTTTGATGACTCCCTCCACATAACCTACAAGGAAACTTGACTCTAATTTTCTTCTCCCCAACGGTATTTTGACTAGTTGATGGGAGGGAATCAATATGTTGTTCATAGGCTGATGACATGGGTTGGCAAGGGTGTGTAGACCATACTTATATAACCTTGGATAGACCAGGACAATCCTTAAGAATATGGCTACCCTTACAAATCCTTAAAGGGTACCTGGGTTTACGGGTTGTTTGGGTGATATTGACATCATCAACACTCCCAACACGATTAACAGTAACTAGTTTCTTTCCAACATGTCCAGCAGTGGTTGGAAGTTTGGACCCTTGTTTATTTTTCTTCTTCTTATTCTTCCTTTTCTTCTCCTTCTGATTCACCGAGTTACTAGCTTCAGATATTTCACTCAACGAAGAAGATGAAATGGAAGAAGACCTTGCAAGTGGAGAAGGTGAAGAATATCTTACTGCTGAAGAAGGCGAAGGATCAACATGAGGTTGATGTTCTTGGGGGGAAGTGCTTATAACATAAGCACTAGCTGCGTTTGGGATTACGTGACTAGAAAACAACCATACTGGTAATCCAATTGTGAGACCTGGAAGGTTCAAAGTAGCGATGTGAGGAGGACCAATGTTCCTGTAAGAAGGAAAAACAAAAGGTTCCCCTGGAACAGGGGTTCCTTCATTGGTCGTTCCGAGAACAAACACCATTAAATAAAGATCCAACCTAGAGTCTTCTAGGGAGAAAAAACAACACACACTAAAAATCTAGTAAGCAAGCAAGCAAACGGAACTGTCTCACAATGAGCACACTAGTTGGTGATGAAATCCAACATTGCGAGAACAAAGTAAGAAGGGGATGAGATAGAGCGGGTGAAAAAGTTACATTGACGACCTGCTTAATGGACTTACACCCTGGTGCAAGCTGCCACACATAATTGTGGGTATACCCTCCAAGGATCCTGAGTGAGTTTGGCCAACGTCGATTCCAGGTATCGTGAAGACTTGCCCCTCCACAATCACCTTGTGTAAAGAACCTAAAGAGAAAGGCCACTAAGGTTACCAATTACTACAGTGATGCCTGGGGAAACAGTCGACAGTCTGATCCATGTGCAAAGGTAGGGTATCTAGCCTGAAATCAACTTGAAAGGCTTTCGCTCATCATTGTGGGTATACCTTCAAGCGACCCCCATAATACGTGTAATCTCTAAACCAAGACCAAAAAAGAAGTGTGAGTAACTCTGCCAGTCTCAATGCGACCTCGTGATTGACCCTTGTGTTAGAAGGGCTTCTGAGGACAAAAAATAATAAGTGGATTTCACCACTCCCTAACTCAAGATTTTATGTTTGTTTTTAGATTTGGAAAGTTATCTTTCACACCTATTCCAAATCCCTACAAATAATCTAATGTAGGTTTTCTACTAGAAAATATAAAAATGTCTAATCAATTTTTATAAGCACTTTATTTTATGGTTGTTATTACTTGATTCGAAATCGAATTCAGAAGCCTGTTAGGGCATGAAAAATGCTCAAAAATGAATGTGCTCGGAATTCGACGAAACTAGCACCATTGCGTCCGTCTCGTCTTCCTGATTCCAGTGGTATAATTTTTATGTCAAACGGAGTCCGTATGAAGAAGATATCACATTCTGTCCGCCAAGCCAAACAGGGAAAATTTTGGATGCTGAGTGTACCTGTCCATACAGTCCATACAGGACACGTGTTAGTCCGTATGACGACACGTGGCAGTTCCGTACAGGTGACATGACAGCACCAGGGGATGACACGTGGCAGGTCCTACGCTGACACGTGGCAAATTCCGTACATGACACGTGGCGGTTCCAGAGCGTGACATGTGTCAGGCTGATATGGAATTTTTGGCGCACAGTTGGACCAATCCCGAAGTGACATGTGTCACCACTGGAAGGGTGACACATGGCAGGGGTGACATCAGCAAGTGATGTGGCAGATGATGCAGCAGTACGGTAGTCGACCTAGCAGGTGACGCAACAGTTGATGTGGCAGGCATGTGGGCCAATCAACGGATGACACGTGGCGTGTTCTGGTTGGTTGAAAAGGTGCCACGTGGCCCAATCAAGGGCTGCCACGTGGAACCCAAGTATTGGTTTTGGTTGCTAATCAAAATTTTGTATGGTTCCCCGTATTCGAATCGGCGACCTCCACCTCTGTCCGAGCGGTTTAACAAAGTTCTCTGACCGTTGCGCCATATGGTGTTGCTTGTTAAACCTATGGAAAAAACGTTATTTGAATTGGAGTTTTGTGTTATTCGGTGGGGGGTCGGGCCGGGGCTTAGCCCCGACCCCGGTTATATGTTTGTATGCATACGACCACAAGCGCGGGGTGTTAACTCTTTGCGCGGGAGTATTGTTATATGACTGTACTATGCGCATTGTGGCCCGACGGTTATGTGCGTGCCACGGTTTTTATTTTTGTTTGACCGTGAAATAAAATGGCGCACAGTTTCAATTGTATAGCCGTGTCTTATTTAACCATAAGTTACATTGTTTAATGCGTGTGGTTTAAAGTTCGGTTATAGCGGTTCCAACCGTTAGCACGGGGGCATATGCCTTATACCAATGCGACCAGGAGCTTGAGGGGTGGCCCGCGCATAGCCCAAGGGCTAGCGCGTGGCCACATGAACCACCATGTGACCTAGAAAGAGGGCGCGTGTGCCCATGAAAGGGGCTAAAGCCAAATTTTTAACTATAATATGGTTATAAGTGGGGTTTTAACCACTTTTTGATTAATTTAAATGTAATTAGCCCATTTTTAATGTAATTGGGAGTTATTGGGCTTTTTTAGAGCCTAATTTTTGGGAGGAAGTTGGGGATGAGCAACCAGCTTTCCCACTATTTAACCAAGGCCATTTTGAGGCCAAGGAGAGAGATTTTGGACAGCTTTTGGACGGTTTTGGAGAGCAGAGATGCTGAGGCAAAGCCAAGTCAAAGCCAGTTTGAGGCAGGGAAGCTGTTGAGGAGGAGATGCTGTCGGACGATTTCTGAGAGCTCGGGACATCCGTTTCAGGTGCCGTTTTTTGTGCAAGATTCTAGAGATCTGGGCGAACATGACCAGATCAGTCTGGAAGCTATTCGAAATTGTAAATATGTACTATGAAGATTTCGAACAGAAATAAAGAAGCCTCCCTCATAGAGAAAAGGCTCGGAGACGTAGGCAAAGTTGTGTCGAACTCCGTTATCAACCTATGTATCATGGTTTGTTGTTATTCATTGCATTTCAGATCTGCATATATGTCTATGGCTGTATAATTCATTTTCTTTTCTCATTCTTTCGTTAAGTTTCCCAATGGTTAATCAATGCATGTAAATAAAAACTCAACCATAAGTCATTTCAAAAATCCTGACGGATCAAGTGGTATCAGAGCTAGTTGACGTTTGGAATTGAGTTTGCATGTTAACCAAGGAAGAACACATCTCAAGGAGGAAAATGGCATCTACAGGAGGACTTTCTCAAGATGAGAAGGAGTTCAGAGATTCGGTGTTT
>JZKD02S0016361.1:85118-102725 GCA_000966675.3 Picea glauca
TAAAGGCTCAAGTCCACAATGGAAGAAGGAGAAGGTTAAGCAGGTCTGGATGCCAAAAACTTGTTGTACGTTTTGCAGCAAGAGTGGACATCAAGAGGCTAGCTGTTGGAAGCTTAATCCGGAGCTTCGTCCAAAGAAGGGCAAGAGGATTTTGCATGCACCCATGAAGGAGGAAGTATTACCAGCGAAGCAAGAAGAACACTGTGAAGGAAAGAAAGCAGTCACTTGGTTCTGCCAGAAGTGGATGTCTCAACTTCATTATGTTTTGCTTCCCCTGATGTAATCATCTTTCAGAGACAAAGAGCAAGCCGGGTGGTCTATCTCGAGCTTGTCGAGTGGTCAGTAACCTTTTGGGGACCAAAAGGTCTTATTGTTGGGAGGTGTGATCCAAAATCGGATTCAGAAGCCTGTCAGGGCATGAAAAATGCTCAAAAATGAAAGTGCTTGAAATCCGATGAAACCAACACCATTGCGTCTGTCTCGTCTTCCTAATTCCAGTGGTATAATTTTTATGTCAAATGGAGTCCGTATGAAGAAGATATCGCATTCTATCCACCAAGACAAACAGGCAAAATTTTGGATGCTGATTGTACCTGTCCGTATAGTCCGTACAGGACACGTGTCAGTCCGTACGACGACACATTGCAGGTCCATATAGGTGATGTGGCAGCACCAAGGGACAACATGTGGCAAGTCCTACGCTGACACGTGGCAGATTCTGTACAGGACACGTGGCGGTTCCAGAGCATGACACGTGTCAGGCTGATATGGCATTTTTGGCGCACAATTGGACCAATCCCGAAGTGACATGTGTCACCACTAGAAGGATGACACGTGGCAGGGGTGATGTCAGCAAGTGATGTGGAAGATGACGCAGCAGTACGACAGTCGACGTGGCAGGTGACGCAGTAGTTGATGTGGCAGGCACGTGGGCCAATCAGTGGATGACACATGGCGTGTTCTGGTTGGTTGAAAAGGTGCCACATGGCCCAATCAAGGGCTGCCACGTGGCACCCAGGTATTGGTTTTGGTTGCTAATCAAAATTTTGTATGGTTCCCTGGATTCGAACCGGCGACCTCCACCTCCGTCCGAGCGGTTTAACAAAGTTCTCTGACCGTTGCGCCATATGGTGTTGCTTGTTAAACCTATGGAAAAAATGTTATTTGAATTGGAGTTTTGTGTTATTCGGCGGGGGGTCAGGTCAGGGCTTAGCCCCGACCCCGGTTATATGTTTGTATGCATACGACCACAAGCGCGGGGTGTTAACTCTTTGCGCGGGAGTATTGTTATATGACTGTACTATGCGCATTGTGGCCCGACGGTTATGTGCGCGCCACGGTTTTTATTTTTGTTTGACCGTGACATAAAATGGCGCGCGGTTTCAATTGTATAGCCGCGTTTTATTTAACCATAAGTTACATTGTTTAATGCACGTGGTTTAAAGTTCGGTTATAGCGGTTCCAACCGTTAGCACGGGGGCATATGCCTTATACCAATGCGACCAGGAGCTTGAGGGGTGGCCCGCGCATAGCCCAAGGGCTAGCGCGTGGCCACATGAACCACCATGTGACCTAGAAAGAGGGCGCGCGTGCCCATGAAAGGGACTAAAGCCAAATTTTTAACTATAATATGGTTATAAGTGGGTTTTTAACCATTTTTTGATTAATTTAAATATAATTAGCCCATTTTTAATGTAATTGGGAGTTATTGGGCTTTTTTAGAGCCTAATTTTTGGGAGGAAGTTGGGGATGAGAAACCAACTTTCCCACTATTTAACCAAGGCCATTTTGAGGCCAAGGAGAGAGTTTTTGGACAACTTTTGGACGGTTTTGGAGAGCAGAGATGCTGAGGCAAAGCCAAGTCAAAGCCAGTTTGAGGCAGGGAAGCCGTTGAGGAGGAGATGTTGTTGGACGATTTCTGAGAGCTCGGGACATCCGTTTCAGGTGCCGTTTTTTGTGCAAGATTCTAGAGATCTGGGCGAACATGACTAGATCAGTCTGGAAGCCATTCGGCATTGTAAATATGTACTATTAAGCTTTTGAACAGAAATAAAGAAGCCTCCCTCATAGAGAAAAGGCCCGGAGACGTAGGCAAAGTTGTGCCGAACTCCGTTATCAACCTGTGTATCATGGTTTGTTGTTCTTCATTATATTTCAGATCTTCATATATGTCTATGGTTGTATAATTCATTTTCTTTTCTCATTCTTTCGTTAAGTTTCCCAATGGTTAATCAATGCAAGCAAATAAAAACTCAACCATAAGTCATTTCGAAAAATCCTGACGGATCATTACTCAAAAGGAAGATGGTGTTAACAATATGGTGTTTTGACCGACTCGAAAGTAATGCAAAGAGATGAAGATGCAATCTTTTCATTTCGATGAAAGATATTCTACGAGAAGGAGAAAACATTTATCAATCCCAGTTGTACAATGTTCCAAAATATTACTAAACTCATCAATATCAAGATTTTCAAGAAATGAGACAAATAGACTATACACCCATACACGATTCATGGCCCCCCCGGTCATGAGGGGGAGAAATTTTCAAAATTCAAGACCAAAAAATGCCAAAAATCATGCAATTTCACTACTTCAAATGCAAATATGCCCCCAAACCAATGCAAAGCAAGAAAATTAAAACTTTTGTTTCAAAGAGAAACTAAAAGAAAGAGCGCGTTTCCTCAAAACAAAAGTAACCCAAACTAAGTTTCTCTTTTAACATGATTTATTCATAAAAAGAAGTATTCTTTCACTAAACAATTCTGAAGAAGAACAATGCTTTGTAACAGAAACACACTCAAAGCAAGAGACTAAATCTTCCAAAAGAAAATAAAGCAAAGATCGCTCAAAGAAGTTTCAAAGTTGTCAAGAGGATTGTAAATAGATCATAATCAAACCCAAAAATTCACCCCAAAACCAAATCCAAGGTCTGGGTAAGGAAACAACCATCAAAAATCAAAAATTTCACAATTTCTGCAGGTTGTAGACTAACACAGTGCGGAAATCACTGATTTTTGCATGCCATATATGGGTAGGGTGTGGATTTTCCACACTGTTATAAACAGATAGGGTGTGGAAATCCTAAGTCGCCGCATTGTCCCTCAAAGCAGGGTGCAGAAAAAAAAAATGGAAAAAATGAAAAGTATGAAGGTTTTCTTAGTGAAGTTTAATAGTCAGAGAGTCAAACTGGATCTCCCAGTGACTCAGAAAATAGACACCAGGTGATCAAAGCAAGAAAGCAAGACAAATTAGGGAAACAATTTGTTCCCGAGTGGAGTCGCCAATTTTTTTGTAGGATAAATCTGTAGATGCAAACATAAATTAATCTCCCTAGATCAACCTATATCTAGAACAAAACAAGATAGGACATGGTGCTTTCCCTAAGTTTTAATCATTGAATCTACTATCAAAGAAAGGATGAGTGACATACCTTTAAATATCGCTTCCTTATATCTTTTTTGTTCCTACTTCGCTTCGGTGCTCTTGTGATATTCATCCAGCAATAGAACACAAACCAACTAAAGTGAAAGAAACAATATTGTATTCAATGACAACCCATGCATGTGATCAAGGAGTCATGGAATAAAATGAGAATGAATTTATGGGAAAGAAACATGACACTGTATTAGATTAAATAATAGGAAGAGAGATTACAACTGGATGCCTTGATGTCGTAAGGTTCCTTCCAACGATTCCTTGCTTCCCACACACTTCTTGCCCCGAGGATTCTGAGACTATAGATCTAACATCTATCTTGACAAAGAAAAGCTCAAAGCCAATCTAACCAAGATAACAAGCTCAAGAACTTTCCAACCCAATCAAGCTAACAATCTCAAGCCAAATTCAACTCAACTTTCTCCATGAGAGCTCCTCTCCTTTTATAAGTTGAAGAGGATAAGGTGAGGAGGTTAGGATGATCCCACTAAATCATGAAAGCGAGTAAGATCCAAACCTTTCGGAGGCCTCCTCACCATATAAGATTATCCTTTTAGAAGCATCGAGAAAATGCTTGTTTTTCCCACGTACGAAGGCCGTCGCACCCTAGCTATAGTGCAGCCTGCGGAAATTATGCACCCTAGCTATAGAGAAAGGTGCAAAGATTAGGCATTTTCGCACCCTTCATATAGAGCAGCCTGCTAAAATCCTCCAAAATAGGGTTTTTGCAGAGGAAAACACAACTTCTTCTCTCAGGAAAAGTTCGTCTCCCTTCTTTCTTTAGGAATTCAGACCACCAACCCATCTGAAGGCAACAAATAGTTTTACATCATTAACGGTCATAGGTATGAAAAAAATAATGTGTAACAATGGGGGGCATTTCATCTCCCTATAACTCTTTCCATTACGGAGGGGGTCATATACCTCGTTCATCCCCTTCGCTCGACGGTGCTCACCGGCACTCCGCTGGGTCGAACGTAAATTATAGTTCATTTGGAGAAAGTATTCAAGGACTTACTTCTTATAACATGTCGGTTGGTTCGACACCATTCTCTTTCTTCGACGCATTTGGTATCAATGCTTTCTCGTCGGCTGTCGTCTCGACCGAGGGCAACCTCGGTTATGGACAACAAAATCCTGTATAGGGTACTCTTCCTGCACAGGGGGCAAACTTAGGAATTCCTTCCTCACAAGGACCTTGGAATCCATGGTGGGGATCATTTCCCTTGTCAGGGATTCCAACCAGGGGAAACCCCTTCCATAATCAATGGAACCCTGGGCAAGGCTCAACACCTATGCTCGTCGGATCGGCAGGGGGAAACCCTTCCCAAAATCCTAGGAATGCAATGCAAGCACAACCCTTTATGTCCTATTACGGGAGTCAGTCGATGATGTCTCAACAAGCACAGAATATGTACACTAGTCACGGCCATGGTTATTACCAAAACTATAGCCAACAACCTAACTTTTCTTGGAAACCTAGTGCCGACCAAACTCTAGGTTCCTTTTTCCCTGGTTACAATCAACAACCCAAATTACCGTTTATGGCAACTCTGCACTTTCCAAACTTGACAAGCTTATTAAATGACCCCATCTATCATGATCCACGTTGGCCCCCTATGCCGACCAAGTTTTCTTTAGACTTCCCAAAGTTCGAGGCCAAGCCTAATGAAGATCCAAGCAATCATGTGACTACCTTCCATCTATGGTGCTCGTCCAACTCATTGTGAGACTACTCTATCCAGTTGCGTTTGTTTCAATGCACTCTCATCGGGAGTGCTGCAAAATGGTACATTGAGCTCAACCGCTCAATATACTCTTCCTTTGGTGAATTGGAAATGGCTTTCTTAAAACATTTCCAATTACCTGTGAGATACGACGTCAGCACTGAATTTTTGGCCAACTTTGAGTAGACAAAAGAGGACCACATCTCGGATCACATCCGAGAATTGAGACATCAAAAGAGTTTGATAAAAGTATCCGTCTCGACAACATTCTTGCTAGAGTGGTTCCTTAATTATTTGGTACCTCAGTTGTCTAAAGACGTTGCAACCTCGGGGGTCTTTTCAGAAGAAGATGCGATAATGAGAGCTCACCAACTAGAGCTGATTTAATCTCAGTCTAGTTTACTTTATGAAGTTTTTCCAGATGCACTGAGGTTGATACTTCACAAGCCCAGACAAAGTTTTGGACCACATGTAGATGGTATTGCCAGTTCAGCAAAAACGAAGCCCGTTGATCAGTTGTCAAATCAATTGCAGCAATTGTTGATACAGCAAAGAGCGGCCAGCCAAACCACTGGTTCAGTTGTTTCCCCTACTCAAACGTTGGATGTACATAGTGTGCAATCAACAAACCCGAAGGCCACCTAGCACCCTGAAGGAAAGAAGAAACAATGAAAGAAGGGTAAGGGAGATAAGAAACCTACCAATAATGCTGGCGAGGGAAACACTGAAAAGAATAAGTCGAAGTATCTGTGTAATATTTGCACGAAAGACCATCCGACTCACTAGTGCCCTCAGCTTGCAGAGGCCCAGAAGTTATTGGCACAGCAGCAGCCTGTCGTGTTAACGAATCCATTTCTACATGGGAAAAATATAACTCAAGCCTCTTTTAGTGTGGACAGGGGTAGTCAAGGACCCCCGTCGTCTTCAATAAATCCTGTGTTTGTAAATGTGTATATGATGAAAGGTAGCGTTGACATAATGACTAGGACACGCGACTACAGAATGCCAAACACCTCTGAGAAGGGTAAAGAAGCTGAAAACCCACATCTTCCTCTCCAGATTGAGAATATGTTGGGAAAAAAAATGGCATGCATCCCCAAAGGAGCGTTCAATAAAGCCTCCCACAACCCAAATGTAAGGGCCGCCCAAAACTACTATGTGGTGGAGGATTTTTCACAAACCCCTTGTGCAATGTCTGCTTTGGAATTCCTATAGAGTTTCCCTTCCCAGAGAAAGGATTTGTTAGTTGCCTTAGGATATGATGAGACTTGTAATCCGAGAACAATCATGCTTGATACGACTGACTTAAAACCTCGTCTTCCTTACCATGTTGTGTTTCAGATAGTAGTGTCTTACACCACGACAACTTTTACTCGAAAGTTTTTTTTCATGGTGGTGGATGAGGGTGCATCGACATGCGTGATGTCTTTGGCATGTTGGAAATCCATTGGCCAACCCTTTTTGTCTCCATCACCTAATATTCTTACCGCTTTCGACAGTTGTAATTTATGACCAAATGGAATCATCCCCTCTTTCCCCATGCAGTTAGGGGGGAAGACCATGTGCATCGAGGTTGAAGTGGTTGATGCATCTCTCGACTAAAATCTCTTGTTAGGAAGGAGTTGGACCTACATTATGCAAGCAGTGGTCACAACGGTTTTTTGGGTCTTTCTGTTTCCACACGAAGGTCGGATCGTGTCCATTGATCAGTTATCCTTCTCCTGTCCTGACCCTTCATCAGGGGTATCCATGGTCCCGATGATTGATAACCCTCAGCCTGACATCGTCAATTTATGGGTTGGTTTGTGCCCACCTTTAATGGGTAACTTCAATTAACCACCTCCAACCGACAATGTCCACTGCATATCGACTATCTCCGACCAACCAAGGGATGAAATTTTTCAAATCTCATCATTTCGTACGACTTACTTTAACTATTCGTGGACTCTTCGTTCCACATCAGCCACGATGGAAGGGACAAGACACCTTGGCATGGCCATGCCTTTGTCCATGGCATAAATTGCGTACTCTATATTTCAGCAAACTTCTGCTGACCCTGATCCGACTCCCGCACAGAAGTTGAATCTAGTTCTCGAGCCTACATGGGCTCAAGGCTCCCTCACTGATATTGGTTCTTTAGACTTAGTCTTTCCCTCAGACAAGGGGATTATTGAGGCAACGACTAGTCCAAACAAACCCTGGGATGATCTTCACCATAGATCTTACTTCCTCCTAGAGTTAAGAAGAATTGAAGCAGGTGAATTCACTCTGACTATGACTGGAGATGAGGCTTGTCCTATCAACCCTTTGTCTACACACGTTGATTATGCTGAAGGAAATATGGAAACCATTGCTCAAATGATACCTATTGATATCTCCAGATAGATGTTAGCTCTCTTTTTGTTTAACCAGATAATAGAAAGGTTCGATGTCCTGAGAGAGATTGTCACTGACCATGGCAGTCACTTTTAGAACAAAATGTTGTCTGAGTTAAAATCAAATCTTGGGTCGAGGCAAGAACATTCATCATCCTACTACCCACAAGTGAATGGTCAAGTGGAAGCTATGAATAAATCCCTTAAGACTATCTTACAACGAAAGATCGATTCGGCCAGGTCAAATTGGCATTTGATGTTGTATTTGACATTATGGGCCTACTGAATGTCTGTTAAGACTGCAACCAGTTTCTCACCTTTTCTACTCATTTATGGGATAGAAGTAGTCTGGCCTATAGAGTGTCAGATCCCCTCTCTAAAGTTGGCAGTACAGTTATTGCCAGACACTTCACTGCTTGAAGAGCATTTATTATATCTTGAGCATCTTGATGAGCAGTGTTGGGATGCAGCCTTGGCTAATAAGGCTCACAAACAAAAAGTCAAGTGTCAGTATGATCAGTCCGTCCGTCCTTGGATTTTCTTTGAAGGTGACCTTGTCCTAGTCTATGACCAAGATAAGGACCCCTTGGGGAAAGAAAGTTCAAACCCATGTGGTTCAGACCTTTCATCGTGAAGTAGGTTCTAAATAAGGTAACTTATCGTCTGATGGAATTTGAGGGAAATGCTTTGGCGAAGCCTAGAAATGGGCTCTACCTCAAGAAGTATTACTCATAGGTGGGTCACCTTGGGTGACTTCTTGTAACATATGAATAGTCTTACACATTTTTTTAGTTTTTGTCTTTTTGGTTTTATGGACGTGTCATTTTTGATGTCATCTTTTTCACTGTGGCAGATGTCAAGTGAATCAGAGGTGTTCTGATGTAGGAGCATCTCTCCACATCATCCAGCCAACCACGTCAATGAATTCAAATCGCGCATTGAAGAGAGAGGCGCAGCCTCATTTGAAATATGAATTCAATGTAATTAAATGCTTAGGCTGTTGAGCCATGAAGCCATGCCTTTGCATAGGTTGTAGATAAGATAGGCCTTTAATGTTTGTAAGGCTGAGATCTAGATCCAGATGCTGGACTAGATAGCCCATTCAATGTAATTGAATAGGGTAGGTATATTGGAGGGAAGATCTCGAAGATCCCCCTCAGGTAAAAGAGATTTTGTATCTCATTTTGTACTAGTTGTAGTGGTTGTAAGAGAAGAGCCAGAGAGAGCTCGAGAACACCCTTTTAAAAATAGGCATTTGCCATTTTAATATAAACAGAAGCAGTTTTTCCTACATGGATTCTGTGTTGAATGAATGTTTGTGAGTGTTCATATGTGTTGTAGATGTATACTGTAGGTTTGCATTTGCAGGAGGGTGTCTGATTTCAAGTGAAGGTATTTGAGGCTTCATACCAGAAGGGTATGACAGAATGCTGTGGGTTCTGATAGTCGTGCACAGAGGTTGCACTTCTGAATTATGCGGGTTCAGACAAAGACGTGCTGCGGCACAGGAACTGAAGTCAACAACTCAGGGAAGACCTCAAGGTTGCTGAATACCTTGGAGGCTAGGCTGTGGAGAAGAACACAGTTGTAGACAGAATCTCTGAGGAGTTCTGTGAAAGTCTGCTAGGTGGGCATTGAGCATATGCACAGTGGTGCATTGAGAAGAACTCTGCTGGGAGTTATTAAGGAGGACCAGAATCACTGAGGATTCTGAAGAGCTCTGCCAGGTGGGAATTGAGCAGGTGCAAGGAGTGCACAGAGGAAAAAATTGTTGGACGTCCTGTGAAAAGATACTCTGCCAGGAGGGCATTGAACAAGTGTGCAGACAGAAGAAAAGAGAACTCTTTGAGTTCTATAATTTAGAGGAAGAATCCACTGAGGGATCTTCACAGGGTTGTTGAACATCCTGCAGACTCAGCAAGAGGTTGCTTGAGGCAGAGGATAGCCAGGAGGGCATCCAAGTATTTCTCCATCTAAGGGAGAAAGGAAGAAGGATAAAATTCCTTAGGGGTCTAAGCGTTTGAGAAGCTCAGGAGAGACAACACTGTGTGTGCGCGAAGCCTCTGCAGAGGCGCATAAGTCAAAGAATTCCTTGGGGATTCAAGGATAAGCTTAGGAGGAGTAGTTCTTTCAGCGCACGGAACTATAGCTACAAGGAACGCAGAGGTCAAAGAACTCTTTGACGAGTTCAGAGTACCCAAGCTCAGGAGAGGAAAGCGTTTTCATACGCGAAGGCGAGAACTCAAGTAAAGGAGCTCGCAGAAGGAAAAGAAGACAAAGGTTGAGGCCTTTGGGAACTTGGAATTCTTCCAAGTGCAGGAAGAAAGTGTCTAAGATCGGGAGGAGCAATATCGGCCGTTGGATAAGCAGAATAGATCTAGACCGTTGATTTCACGTCCAGAGAGCCCGCAGGAGGAGAAGGATGGATCTGAACTGCCAGATCTAGAGCGAAATACCCAACATCCGTCAGATCGGTTGGAAGCTACACGAGGTTTAACTTCGTGAACAAGAGGGTGAAAGTCCTGAAAGGATTGACCTATCGGGATATCGACGTTCGGGATATCGGAGTTCTTGAGGTCGATAAAGTAGGGACATTTCAAGTCTCGAAATAACGAGAGTGAATCTGAGCCGTCCGTTTGTGGATACATGTGGCGGGGATCGAGTGACCCATCGATATTTCAGCTACCGGGGTTTTGAGTTGACAGAGAATTTCTATCATCGAGGAATCGAAAGTCCCGAAATTGCGAGATTGGATCAGGTTCGTCCATCTGTTGGGGACACATGGCGGACATCCAGACTATTGGGGGAAGTCCCAATAGAAAAGTCAAACCGGCGCATCGGGGTTCGGCATTTCGCGAATCCTGAGGACAAGACTTCCGGAGCAGCAGAAACTCTGAAATCGCGAGAAGCGATTAGGACCGTCCATCATAGGAGGACGCATGGAGGAGATCAGAGCATTTGAGAGATTTCCCGAAAGGAAATTCGTCCATCGGCATTACGGGAATCGGGAAATCGGGAATCCCGTGGACAAGAAGCCCATACATTTCGGAACTTCGAAGTCCGAAACCCTGAAAGGAGGGAAGTGCTATTGGGGGCCAACTATCATCATATCGGAGAATCAGGATTCGAGAGATCAGTAGTCCCGAGGGAAAATGCATCTGGGCATTTGAAAAATCGAAGTCCCGAGGGAGATCAGGGACCATTGGTTCCATAGGCGATCACGGTCGTTGATTGTGCTAAAGGCGAAAAGGGGTTGTTAGCTGACGTCATATCGGGAATCGGAGGATCGAGGATCCCATGGACAAAGCATTCATTCATTTCGGCATAAGAAAGTCTGAAACCCCGAAGGGAGGTAAGGATGCGGTCTTATGAGAACAGGTCACATGGAACATGGCATAGCCAGGAGGGGCTAAGGCCAAAAAGGGGCACTTCGGTAAATCGGAGTTCGGGGGTTCGTGAGGACAGAGAACTCTCGACATCGGGAAACAAGAAACCCTGAATCCTGAAAGTATATTTTCCCTGTTGAGGAAAGGGCAGCGGTTGGAGTGCAGAAGACCGTGAGGCAAAAGAGAAGGACCTGTGGATCGGGATTTAAATAGTGATTCTGGCAGGGAGTCAGAAGAGCCACTTCGGCTCACAAAGTTGCAAATTTGAACGATCCTTAAGACCGGGAGGTCAGCGCAGGGGCCTTTGCTGAGGTAGAGGGGGCAATTTGCGTCATGTTCGTTGGGTTTGCAGGCAGCTCTAGCCAACACACTCGGAGGCTTGCTTCCATAGCTTGGGTAATTTTCACACCTCAAGGCCAGTTGCAATCTTCAGGAGGTATATGTTTAGGTGACGCCACAAACAATGTTGTCGAATACAATGTAGTCTTAGAGTTTCTTCATGACGCTTTGTCGCATAGTATCTCTCACCTCTAGGTCTACTTAGACGCTCAGTTGGTTGTGTCTCAGTTAAATGGGGTTTACCGCGTTTACGATCCTACACTACACCGACGGTTCCTTAGGGTACGTCTCTTAGAATGAAGCTTTGATTACATTACGTATATCCATGTTTCTAGGAGATTGAATCAAATCACAGATACTCTAGCTAATCATGTATTAGATTGGCATATTTCACACATGTAAGAAAAAGCACACACACGCACATGTAAATACATTTGTAAAATAGATGTAATCCACAAGACGTAAAAAGATGAAAAATATCCATATATATATAAAAAAATATCAGAGTACATGGGTGGGCACAAGTGCCTCAAAAATAGGTCTAGTCAGAGTCACGAGGCTTATGCCCACAAAAAAATACAAAAAGTTATCTCTACACGTAAGTAGTCTAGCCTAGCTAAGGGCGGGGCTTGTTGGCCCTGCCATAGTGAACAACAACGTTTGCCAAATGCCGAAAGAGCTGGACCCAGGTCCATGGAACCCCAACTACATGAGGTTGCATCGATAGTGGGAGATCCTCAATCTCCTCCATAGGGACTGTACAAGTGAGTGTGGTAAGGTTCCACTCTACCCATCTCAATACTCTCTCAGCCTCTCCGGCTAGAGGCCTCCCTACTGTTGTTGTTGGTCTGGCAGCTCCAACTGGTCCTGCCCCTGGTCGAGGACGTCGCCTAGTCCTTGAGAAGTCTATTGGATGCACCAGTCCCACATCTGTACATAATAGATATATAAGTGTCAGATACTATGGTATACAACAAAAAATAATATATATAAAAGGACATAAAAATTAAATAAATTTGAAAATAAAACCTACCCATTTATCTTCACTCCGCTTCGAGAGGTACTGGCATGTCAGGATCTCTAGAAAAATTGATTTCAGCATAGGGTTAGTCCTCTATTGTCGGAATCTTCCATGACCACCAGTCAAAAAACTTGTCATCAAAGGCCTCGATGGTCCTCCCTCCCCCCTGTCGTGGCAATAGCATCGCCCATCTGCATAGCACTGGGAGAGAGGCCTCGTTCCCTCGTATAGTCTCTCAAGGACTGAGACTGGGTACCCTCTCGAAGAAAAAGGAGCACAAAATGTTCCCAAACCCAAAGTTATGGTGCACCCATATCTGACACTCTGTTAGTTGTCTCTTCATACAATCCAGCATGGTGGTACTCCAGTCAAAAATCCATGCATTTAAGTACTGTACCATACATTTCATGTGCGCTCGGGAAGCTTGATGTAAAGCTGCAAATCTAGTGATCTACCCAATAAGTAGAACTATCACTTTGAGTGATAGGGTGTTGATCTTATGTATAGGCACCTGAGAACCTACTTTCTTGGTATCAACCTCGCAATGGAGTCCAATCAACTTTTCAATGTTGTGAGGCCCGGGGGAAAAAGTGCGCAAGTTGACTGGATCCTCTCTCCTTGAGAGACCAGTCAGGAAGTAAATGTCCTCAGTCATTGGAGTCAACAAATGCCCCTCAAGCATGAATGCCTCTGCGTTAGGATGCTATTAATATATCAATGCATTTAGCAACCTGGGTTGTGCCCTCTTAAATGGACACTAGAAGAACTTTAACAATCCGCATTGTGACAAAACAACGATAGCAACAGGGTCCATGGAGACCAAAAAATCCATGTCCTCATGCTGCCTCTCTCTCCAATGAACATACATCCTACAAAAGCAAATGGATGGAGAGGCAACTCTTTCATTTTCATATTTTTTCTACTTGAGGGTGTACACGGGTTGTCTTGGGGACAGTCACATGTGCACGCGGGCAGCTTATCTTCTGCCCACGTGTACACGCAGGATGTGCTTGGAAAACCTACTTACACACAAGGCCAATCTTTTTAAAGGTCAACTCCCCCAAAAAAACAAAATTGAAGATGGAAATGCAAGAGAGGTTAGTATGTACTTACTTGGTCCAAACAGAAGTTCGTTTCGTCCACTAAAGCTCCCAGAATCAACTATTTTGGAAAAGGGGTGTTTTTTGACTTTTGGTCAATTCTTAATTTAGAATGGTGATAATGAGCTGCCAACTTTCTATTTATAGACTTTTTGGCCCCTTTTTGTCATTTTTTGGACACTTTTGCCATTTTTTATAGCTTGAAAATCATTTACTATGGTTCTTGAGTTTCTCAGGGGTTGTTAGATAAGTGTTACTTTGGGTATTGAGAATTGTTTTGAGAGATGGGTCAATTTTAAAGGTCTTTGGGTAAAAAGTCATTTTTCCAAATTTGTGCATGTAAGATAGGATTCCACCTCCACTTGTTGCACCTCGTTGTCTTTTTCGCTTTTCCATAGGATCCATCCCACCGAATTGTGACATGGAACCCTCACTCTTGCTCTAGAAGTGACATAATTTAGTGGTAGATCCTACCTTCACATGGATTCCCTAGGTAGATCATGGTTGCATTTTGGTGTCCATGTCGTCACTAATGACTATAGGCTCGGGAGTCCTTATTAGTTTTTCCTGATTACGAGTATGAGACTCATTTTCATGATTCATTATCACTCTTGAACTCACCCTTGGGACTCCCAAAACACAACGAGTCTTCTTTTAAGCCATTTTCAGGCCCTCTAAATATGAAAAGATTGTCGAGCGATCCTATTGCCCTTCACGCTTGCTAAACTAAAATTTGAAGGCACGTTTGTCCGGCGGTAGTTTACCCCTTTTTCGGTCTGAATGGTCAAAAGTACGAACAAAGGTATATTCTAGGAGCCTCGGTTCTATAGAAGAGTACTCTCAGGTATAATTTTAACCCTTTTTCAAGCTTGAGGGACTAAATCTACGATAAAGGAACCCCCATAGAGTCCATAGTTAAGCTCTTTTCAGACTCCCTAAAATTGAAAAGATGGTCGAGTGACCTTGATTCTTCACACTCGTTAAATTCGTCCAGAAGAACATCCCTTATGGAGTCCATAGTTAAGATATTTTCAGAATCCTTAAATATGAAAAGATTATTGAGTGATCGTGGCTTTGTCACACTCATTAAACTGATTTTGAATAGACATATGTTCAGTGCTAGTTTATTCCTTTTTTGAGCCGACTAGACTACCTTCAAAAAAGGTACCCTAGTGGAGTCTCCTTTTACACTTTTTTCAAACTCTCTAAAAATGAAAAACCATCGAGCTTACCTTGTTTGGGCTCATTAAAATTACATCGAAGGGCGTTATCATTGTGTCTTAGAATCGCATTTTCATTCCTGCATCTTTGGCCTACTTCCGACTCTATGTTTCTCTCAACTGAACCATCTGAAGCATGCCTTATGCACAAGTCTTGTAGCACTTTGCCTCTGCGTCTTGACACCTTGACCCATGGAGGATTTTTCCCAAGTGTCTTTTTCCTGCACATGTTCCCTTGCTCTCAGAATCAATGTGTTCCTTGTGCTTGGGACTAGTATGTCTAGGACACTCGATCCTCCTTTGTAACATAGCATTCTTTATTCTTTTTCAAGTTTCCCAAAATTATTGAAAAGCACAAAAAAAATCAAATACACCCCAAAAAGGGGAAGGGAAAGTATTTTCTTTTTGTTGACAACACAATGAGTTTCCCTTGGACAAAGCACATCTTTTTGTTTGCTTGTCAAGCCCTAGGATTCAATATGACCTCAGGAAGTTCTTCTCGCTACATAGATTTGTTTCCTCCTCTGTTCGATTACCCTTCCAAACATATGGAGAGTTCGCTTTGCCTCCTGCATCATGGAATTATGTCAATGCCATGTTGTCTGAGTCTCATATTTTGTCATGATTTCATCCAAGGGAAGTCTTACTAAACTTGAGTCGGCCCTTCTGCAGTTCATCTCTTGTCCTCATGCCCGACCACCCCAAAATACCAATCAAGTCCTTGTTCAAAATCAATGAAGTTCTTTGCACTGATCACCAAGATCCTCTTATATGTTCCCGATGAACTATCGAAGACCTGTGGGTAGTGAAGTTATACACTGATGTTACACTCCTCCCCGAGTTTTGAAGATTTTGAAGTTGTTTCTCAAGCTCTAAAGACCTCATCTCCAACCATCAATCATCATTGGATTCTTGAATATGGATACCATACATGTATATCTTTTGATTTTGAGATGTAGATCCGCTGTGTATTTCTCGCGGCTACACTTTATATAGTTATATGACATGGATCTGTAGTGTATTTGGTTGGCATCCATGATTTTATTTCATCTCAAGCATGGGTATGCCTGCCTCAGTGAGACAAATTGTTATTTTTGCAGATGAAACCTCTTGAACTCGGGTCCCTGGGCTCACTCGTGTCGTACAGTGGTAAGGATTTGTAATTTATTTCGGCCATCAGATGCTCTTCTGACCTCACACATTAGGGGGCATTTTTTATAACCCTAAATTGCACCAGACATGCATACCTGGCATCAGGCCATCTAACTTGCTATCTTTTACAAGACATCACTGAACAAGCTCTTCAAAAAACCATTTCTTTGAAGGTGTATGCGCCCTCCACCACTAATGCCTATGTACACATGCTTTCTGACCCACTACAACCCACGTACACTCACAGAATATTGCAAAAAGTGGAAAATTGCATAGGATACTAGTTTCTGGGCTATTACTTAACCGTTTGACTGTCCATAGCTAGTCACCCCAACCATTACTATCCCTTTTGGCCTATAAAATAAGGGGTTGGGGTCCCATTGCAAAGAAAATCATGAGAGCATAGAAACTCTGCCCATTTCCGTATTCCCCCTTTGCCGCAATATTCGGAAACCACATTGTGAGTTTGAGCTAGAATTCCATTTTCCTCCATTGCAAGCCCTTACCATTTTCCTAGAGAGAACTGAAGAGGAGGACACGTGAAAGAATTTGGTGTATTGTAAAGAGGATCCCAGGACCGAGTTCGAGGAGAAATGCCAGTCTCATATTGTAAGTGAACTTTGTGAGATTAATATAAAGAAGTACTTTTTTTGTCCCGCCAAATGATGTCTTAAATTTCAATGATATGTTTACATTTCTTGTTTATGATGTCTAACCCACTAATCCATATGTAGAATGCATTCTTGTAGGTTTTTGTTTGTCCTTTGGTGAATGCAGGTCAGCCTTGGGAGGAGACTTGCAGTCAGGAACCAACCAAGCGCAAAGGGATCAACACCAGACGCGGAGTTTAAGGTATTCCTACTGGATTCCTACACTTTGTATTTTATGTATGATTGTGGGGTAGTGTTGGGATAGTTGATAAAAAGTAGGAAAATTTAGAGGGTTAGCTCTACCTACATTTTAGAACCCTAGTGTAGTCTTTAGAGGGGTATTCCCGCTATAAAAAATACCCAAATAATGTTGAGAATGAACGATGCTTATTGATTTTTTATTAGTTATATAAATACTATCAAGTTGAAATTTTTACCGTTTCTGAATGGAAGTAATGGTAAACAAACTAATTTGTTAGCACAACTACAACTCATAACAAGGGTATGTTTATCACTCCCTCCTGTTTAAGAGTCAGTTCAAGTTCCTACAAGTGTTTCGAGTTCCTACTAGTGTTCCCGCATAAGTTGATGTTCCTACAGGTGTTCCAGTGTAATGTCCCCCAAATTTCCCATTTTTATATATTTTTTGTTAAGGGACATTAAAATTCCTTGACTCTTCAATATTTGTTCAAAGATAACTTTATTATATGTAGAGTATTTTTATTGTGGCTATTGGATTCAAAAACTTATGCTTATTTTGTACTTAGTACAATTGCGACGAGGGCTATCATATCCCTTAGAATATCTACCTTTTTGTGTTAAATTACACTGTTACAAAAGTCTTAGTGGGAAATAAGAAATAACCTAAAGACTATCGACTATCCTATAGTCTACCCATAACCAATTAGTACTTATCCATTTGACATACATTCATATAGTTTACTAAGTGACTATCATATGGATTCCATGGTGCTGACACTATCTATGTCAATAGTTATATATCAATAGTTTATCACATAACCTCTCATAATATTAACTCTCACCATATCAACATACCTATGCATATATTGTTTACCATAATATACAACACTGTATAATATATGGATACTATGTACTAAGTGTTATCCACAACATAATATTATTTTTTGAAAATCATAATAATGAACCAATCCACAGTATTTCCAATCATTTAATATATATA
>JZKD02S0016361.1:102861-119228 GCA_000966675.3 Picea glauca
ACTACGAGATTTACATATCGTTAGTAACCTCCCCAATGATACTTGTCGTTAATACTAAAGTTTAACATGTTGGGAACCAAACAAAGTTTTCCCTTAGCTTAACATAGTGAACAAAAACCATTACATGCACAGTTCGTAACCCTAACTGGCTGGCGCTACGACTTAGCAATAAATTTGTTTCAAACTTCTTAATGGAGGATGTTAGTCTGACATTTAATCCTTGGATAAACCATTTAATGGAGACCTGAATTGTACCTCTCGAGAATTGACACTTCGACCGCCGCGTCCAATGTAAACCCGCCATCTCCAATGTTTCACATGGCAAGAGTACTGGCGCGTATCCATCACATTAATCCTCTAACAAGACCTGAGGTAAGGCTTATTGTAACAATTACTCTCTACACAAAAATGTTCTTTGCTCCACAATCTAACCTTGCCCCTGCTCTGCATGGCCGGTGATAATGGAAGATCAGCTCTTGTAAAATACAATGTGAGAAAGAAACACATTTATGGTTCCTCTTCTGCACAAGGTAAGTAAGACTCCACTTCCCTAGTACTCTGTAACTCAGGCATAACACTTTGTTTGGAAATGTAGTAGCATTTCACCTCCGTAAATGTTTCCTCCTGAGGTTATTCTAGGTTTTACAGTTCTCTAGGGTTAGAGTACTCTCGGGTTTGTTGATACTCTTCTAATCTTCATGGCTTACGATGCTCTTGTGGTCATAAACATTTTACCAGTTATTTGTCGGTATTATTTTCGCATTCTCCTATATCTACCATTATAGAAATGTTAATTCGACCATTACACATATTTGTTTTGTTTTTTCTATGAGGAAGAAATCTGTAGATCTATACCCTGTGTGAGAATATATTAACACTGAATTTCATAAATATGTTTTGGATTTTTTATGTTAGCATTCCAATATGTAATGGGTACTCTGGGTAGGCATAAATGTGTAAATTTATTTTTATTCCTTGTAGGGTTCTGCTTTGTGTACATGTCAATGGTTAACCCTATGCTCATGAGTTACCATTTGGGTTCCCTACAACAACATCTACAGGGAAAGAATTAACCCTATGTTTGTAATTTGCACTCAGTAATTTTACAGTGTTAAACGTATCGGGAAATTTTTAACTCTTTGTTTGAATAATTTGTCGTTTGTGTTTTATATAGCGTAGATATATGTATATCCAGCAACATCGACCCTCTATTCATGAAGTTGCATTCTATATTTCCTACAATGAATATGTATCGACCACTATTAATCCTTTGTTTCATAGATTTCACTCTGTGTTTTATATATGAACTCGTAATTTAATTATGGATTATACATAGCAAATGGTTAGACATTACTCGTACTTTGTATATGTCCTTTGAATTTCAATTGATTTCCCTTGTGGAAAATCATGATTACACTGTAAAATATAAATATCAATCATTTGGTAACTCGTAACTCAATTCTCTGTGTATGTAATTGTGTTACTTACCCCTGCGGGAATTAGTAAACGTGCATGTGTGATTATAGATAACAGTTTCAAATCCTTTGTGGAAAGTAAGTTTATGCTCTATGTAATTTAAAGTACACTACATTGTGTAAATCGTAACTTATGTTGTGTTTACAACAATCTTATTTTACCCTATGTGGAGATTCGCAAATGTGCTATGTATATTTACTTTATCCCTGGATATTTCTTAACTTGTGTATTTAATTTACCATAGTATAATTCATAACTTGTGTATTTATTTTATCACTGTATAATTCATAGTGTATTCTCTGTTACACAAAAAAATTATTCTCAGTTACATTAATTAATGATGGGGCCCTGTTTTGTTTTGTGAGGGTACCCATCAACTAATTTTGGGTCCACTCCTCCCCCTTTGGATCATGGACGGATTGCCGCACAAGCTCCAGTGGCGATCTAGTTTTATGCAAAAATCAAGATAAGTATTGTCTCATTTGGTTTCATTATTTGTTTTCCATTAAATACTTAACATATTTTACTAAACCTATCGTCTTCTCCTTTTGCATCTTTTGTACAAATCTAAGTGAGAAGATCAAGGAAAGCCTTCTCACTCGAAAAAGTATTTGGGTTTTGATCTTGGCATTTAAGAAATTCTTACTAGATTATGTCTACAAGTGGTAATGGATTCCTTGACTTATGGTTCTTAATTGTAATAATTTGAACCATGATCACATGGACACACGGGTTGTTTGTAATTATTTTCAATTAATTATTTGTAACCATTTTGAACAAGATTCATTGAATATAACAGCTATTGTACAATGCATTTTTAGACTATTGAATCACTGTTTTCGGTGGTTATAAACATAAAGAATATGCAATAATATATGAGAATTGTTCTTCATTCCACCTATTGTCTATTGTACTTGTACAGATTTGAAATAACAATTCAATGTATATATATTTGAATAGTTAATAAGAACATGGTAGCAGTTCTACTTTTCCTTTATGCATGAATACGTATATATAAGTATACAGAACCATTTATATATATGCATAACCCTACTTAATTAATATTAAGAACATTACAACAGTTCTTTCATTTCTTTATGTATGATTACAATATATGTAGATGCATTTATCTATGTATGTATAACCTATTTCATGATTAAATGGAGCATATAGTAGTTCTGCTATTTCTGTCAAGTAAGCACACACACACACACACACATATATATATACAATCATCACATAAACCATCTCATTCCTGACAAATAATAATCAACAAAATATTAACAAGAATGCAAGTAAAGGTACATATCTGAAAAATATGATGTTGGGACAGAAATGGAACAGCCACATTCCACCCAACCATATAACATAAACAACCAAGTTTACTTGCCTTGTCCACCCCCTATCCTAACCATGAGTCCATAAGGGAAAACTGAAATGGTCCTCCTTTGCTACAGTCACCTTCCACAAATCATAAATTCTCTTGCCTCACACTAACAATGTTCATAACAAGAAGTAGTTTCCTTTCTCCAACATACTAAGCAACATCCTGCCTCCTCCATATGTTGATTTATATGCATCTTTTACCTAGGGATTTCCTTCCCTCCTTGGGAAATTCACAAATTTACAAATCCTTCATTTCTAGAGGATGCTAGTGGTCAAATCTCTCATTTTCCACTTGTAAAAACAGCCCCAGGGTAACTCAAATATGTTCCGCACTCATGGAGTCATGGTCATCTATTTTTAACCTACCTGTTCCATTTGTCTTCCAACATTTAATTTATAAAAAAAGTTTTTATTTCACATGTGTCACAATCAAAGAAGTTAGTTGGGAAAGTCAAATCTTTTCCCAACAGTCATAAATAATTAATTACAATAATCAAATTCCAAATTCGGATTTTCCATAAATGACAAATAATTTTCAAATCCAAATTTGCCAAAAATGGAAATTTATTCCCAAGTACACTTAGAATTTAATATTCAATTATTTTTGGGGATATTACATCCTATCCCCCTTAAGTATAACATTGTCCTCATTGTTCATTCCTCTCTTAGAATAGGGTTGGATACTTGATTTCTGCAAATCTTCCTCCAATTCCCAAGTGGCCTCCTCACGACTAAAGTACTTCCATTACACTTTTACTTGGGCGATGGATCTGTTCCGTAGTACTGTTTATTTCATTTCCAGAATGCGCAAAGGTTCTGCTTGGAACTTGCCTTCTGGTTCCACCTGCACCATGTTCCAATCAATGATGTGAGTAGGATCATGAATATATTTTTTCAATAAAGAAACATGAAAAAAATTATGAACTTTTAAATTTGCAGGAAGTGCAAGTTGATACACCACGGGTCCAATTTGAGCTAAGATCTTGAAGGGGCCACAAAACCTAGGCACCAACTTTGAACAATTTCCTAGATTTAGAGAGCTTCTCCTTACTTTGACTTTCAAATATACATGGTCCCCAATTTGAAATTCCTAGTGTCTCCTTTTTAAATATCCACAGTTTTTTTGTCTGTCTTGTGCCTCTTTTAAATTTTGTTGTACCATTTTTACCACTTTCTCCATTTCCTGGAGAATTTCTAGTCCCATCATAAGTCTGTCAACTGGATTATCCCAACTAATCTGAGTTGTGCATTTCCTTCCGTATAATGCTTCGAAGGGACTCATCTTAGCTGATGTATGATACCCATTATTGTAATCAAATTAAACTAAGTGTAGGTACTCCTCCCACTTAGTTGGTTTTGTTCTCACGTACATTCGTAACATGTCTTCCACAATCTCATTCATTCGTTCAGTTTTTCCATCCATTTGTGGATGATAGTTTGTGCTAAAATTCAGGTTAGTATCCAACCCTGCAAACAATTCCTTCCAAAACATTGACGTAAATTTGACATCTCTATCTGAAATCACCATTTTAGGAATTGCATGCAATCTAAATATTTCCTTCATAAATATTTCAACGATATTAATTGCTTTATAAGTAGATCTCACAGGTATAAAATGTGCATATTTGATAAGTTTATCAATCACTACCATAATCGATTCATTTTTCTTTTGAGTCTTAGGAAAACCTGTGATGAAGTCCAGCGTGATAATCTCCCACTTCCTTTATGGTATAGGTAGAGGTTGTAGGAGGCCAGATGGATGTTGATGTTCAGCCTTTACCTGTTTACAATCTAAGCATTTAGATAAGTATTCAGTTGTTTTAATTTTCATGTTAGGCCAATAAATCAATTTCCTTAAGGATGTTATCATTTTCTGGTATCCTGGATGACTAGAATATGGCTTTTTATGCAATTCATCCATAATTGTTGACTTTAATTCAATAGAATTAGGTATGTACAGTCTATTTTTTAACCTTACCAGTCCATTTTATCCAAACTCATATATGTTTTGTCCAATTTTTCTGTATTTTCTTATAGTTTTGTTGTTGTTTTAATGTATTTTTCGTCATTGCAGCTTGCAGATTTTATTCTTTGTTCGATATCATTTTCTTCTTTGCTAACACTTATCTCAAAAATTATGTTAGTCCTTCGACTTAGGGAATCTGCAACTTTGTTTTCTTTGCCTTTGATGTGTCTCACTTTGAAATCAAATTCACTCAAGAAGGCCAACCACCTCGCTTTCCTTGCATTGAGATGTGGTTGACTGAATAAAAATTTCACACCATTGTTGTCGGTTAGCAGCATAAATTTTCTCCCCATTAAATAATGTCGCCACATTTTTAGCTCATGGATTACAACTGTTAACTCCAAATCATGTGTGACGTAGTTTCGCTCATGTTCTTTCAGTTTACGTGATTTGTAACAGATGATGTTCCCCTCTTGAGTTAGGACACCTCCCAAGCTTCTTTGCTTACATCCACGCAAACTGTAATGTCTTTGTCAGGGTCTTCTACCCTTAAAATAGGTGTTGTAGTTAACATTTCCTTTAGCTTATTAAATATGTCCTCACACTTTTGTGACCAAGTAAACCTTATTCCCTTTTTATGTAGAGATGTAATTGGATATACGATATTAGAAAATCCTTCGATAAATCTGCGGTAGTAACCGATAATTCCCATTAATGATCTTATGTCTACTACATCCTTAGGGATAGGCCATTCCATAATGTCTTTTATCTTCTCTAGATCAACTGCAATACCCTCTTCGGATATCACGTGTCCTAGGTACTGTATTCTTCTTTGGTAGAAGTCGCATTTGTCAAACTTTGCATAAAACTTGTGTTTCCTTAAGGTTTGCAATACTATTTTAAGATGTTCTTCATGTTCTTCTTCCGTTTTCGAGTAAACTAAAATATCATAAATAAATACCAATACAAATTTATATAAATATTGACTGAATATACTATTCATCAAACACATAAAGGTTGATGGTGCATTATTAAGACCAAACAGAGTCACGATGAACTCATAGTGTCTATATCGTGTTCTAAATGTTCATTTATTTATTTCTTCGTCCTTTATTCTAACTTGGTGATAACCAGACCTTAAATCTAACTTAGAGAAAATCTTTTCTCCTCCCACTTGGTCAAATAGGTTGTTAATTCTGGGTAGAGGATACTTATTTTTAATCGTAATCTTGTTTAATTGTCGATAATCAATGCATAACCTTAAATTCCCATCTTTCTTTTTAACGAAAAGAACCGATGCTCCCCAAGGAGAGACACTTGGTCTAATATATTCTTTATCCAACAGTTCTTGCAGCTGAATTTTCAGCTATGTTAATTCAGGTAAACTCATTCTATAAGGTGCCTTAGATATTAGGGAAAATCCAGGTAGTAGATCGATAGAGAAATATATCTCTCTTCTTGGAGGAAGTTCTGGTATTTCTTCCACAAATACATCTCTAAACACATGTAGGGCTGCAAAGTCTTCTAGACTGGGCTTGTTTTCGTTTTCTAATAGATTAGTTACTTGAATAGGATAAACTTGGAAACCCTTATTCATACATTTCTTAAACTGCATGGCTGATATCTGCCTTACTGAAACTAGTTTTCTGATCATTTGTATTGTCCTAACTGTGTTGTTTTCATCTATGTAAGTAAGTGATTTTTCCTGACAGTTCAAAATTACTTTATGTTTCTCTAACCAGTCCATTCCAATGATTATATTGTAAGATCCCAAAGGTAAAACATTCATATTTAACTTTGTACTTTGGCCATCTATATTGAGTTCACATTCATAAATGAAATCTATTACTTTTATCTTAGTCCTTGTTGCTAACTGTACTAATGAGGACTTAGCATGCTTTACTTTCTTGAGATTCTTTAATTCAACTAAACCAGGAGTATCATAACTCAGACTAGCTCCTTGGACAATTAAAATAGAAATGTGATTATCATGAATTTTACCTTCAACCTCCATGATAGTGGATTGATTATCAACTTGTCTACCATCTACAACTGTATTAATTTTGTGCATGCTTCTGCCCATATCCCCTAATGTATAGGCTTCTTGCAGGTTATGGACTAGTTCTTTCTACGAAAGTTAAGCATGGACAATTCCTCCTCAATTGAGGTTCTCCACACTCCCAACACTTTAATGGTTCTCTAGGGTTGTCCCCAACTTTCTTGACTCCCAGATTAACTAGTCTACCTCCCCCTTGAGCATTCTCGTTGTTGGAATGATAATATTTCTTTTGGAAGTTCTTTGCCATATTCCAGAAAAGGGTTGGTTGGAAGCCTTTCTTCCATTGATTCATTATGTCATGTTTCTTGTCCTTTTGTTCCTTGGGAATTTCAAACCTATGTTTGTACTGATCATAACACATTCGAGCCTTTCTAAATACTTCGCTTAAAGTTTTAGGATTTTCAAGTTATATTATGTCCTTGTATGACTGTGGTAGGTGGCTTAAGAATCATTGTATCTTTACTTTGTCTTCCTTGATGTATGGCACAAATCTCAATAATTCAAGAAATTTATCTATCAAATCGTCCATGGTCATTTGTCTGAGTCTTAGCTCATAAAATTCCGTAGTCTTTCTTTCGTAATAGCTTTCTGATAAATATTTCTTATTAAAATATTTATTGAAATTTGACTATTCCATTTGTTTCTCTTTTAATCCCTTGGCCAATTTCAGGTCTTGCCACCAGATACTTGCTTTTCTCTCTAGGTTATAAATTACCATTCTGACTTTCATGTTACTAGAATAATTATAAATATGGAAGTATTTATTTATATCCAGTAGCCATGCTTTCGCCTCTTCACCCGTCCTTGATTCTCTGTCAAAATTGGATGGTTTTATCTTCTTGAATTCACCTTTTAGGTGATCTACTTTTCTTTATTTCCTTCCTATGGTTGTTTTGTTTCCTACCACTTATGTGTCTTTAGAAGAACTGTTCTCATTTTCTGTTTCATGACCAGATTTTTTAGAGGATATTTTGTTGACTTCTTCCTCCTTGTCATTGTCTTTTGGGATCTTCTTTGTTAATATGTGTTGATATTATGGTAATTGCAAGAGGTATTTACCTCCATGTGTGAAACTGACGAGAATATAAGACTCCGGGAAGTAAGAGCAACCCTAATGAGTTGGCTAATTACCCTAAAAGACTTGTCGGCTCAAGAAGATAATATGTATTAGGTTATTAGCCTCGAAGAGAAGAAGTCGGCTAGAAGAACTAATATATACTGAACAGAAAGAACCCAAAAGGAGAAGTTAGCCCCAATAAGTCTGCCATATTACTATAAATATAGGGTGCCAGTTCTCATTTGTCATAGTCTAAGAATTGCAGAGCAACAACTGGTGTGCATTGCAGTTCCCATTTTGGTACGCACATTTGGAGGAGTGCTGCAACTGCAGCTGCTACAACAACCAGTTTTTGGTTTTGGCTTGGACTATCTCTTGGCTAGGGTTTGGACTATCTGATCAGCTCTTTGTGATGTGCTATCCTTGGGGAAAGGTGTGATACCCTTTGTTTGGCTATCTAGCCTAGGGTTTTCTTCCAGAATGATTCTCTATCAAGGTTAACGTGCTCGGAGGGTGGCTTCGACCTATGGTTGGGTGACAAGGGTATTGTGAATGGTAAAACGAGCACACATCTTTCATATTATAATAGGTTATGGGTCCACACCTCCTTCATTCAGTCTAAACGCTGGAAGGAAACATAGCCACTAGGATATTGAGCTCGCTGAGGAACTTCCACTAGGGTTACTAGCAGAAGTAGCTTCCAAGACACTGCCGCTAGGGTTACTAGCAAAATTAGCTTCCAAGACACTGCCGCTAGGGTTACTAGCAGAAGCAGTTGCAGAAACCCTAATCCTCTTGTTGAGACACCTTAAGTGAATGAATTGACCTAATCTCCAGATAGATCAGTGCGCTCTAGCCTAGCGCATCTCCTGATACTCTCATCAAGCCAAGACGTGAAGTTTGAGTTTGTGGTCAAATCTAGGGTTTGACCAAGTCAAAGCAGCCATGACTTATTCTATGAAGTCAGAGAACAAGTTAGATGAATCCTCTAACTTCAGAGCATGGAAGACAAGGATTGACCTCATCCTTTCCAAGAATAAAGTGTTGGATATCATGAAAGGAAAGATCGTGAAGCCAGAGTTTGAGGAAGAAAAAGAGAAGGAACTGCAGAACGTTGCAGCTATGGATAAGTTCAAAGATAGTGATATCAATGCTATGAGAATCATAGTGGAATCTATAAAAGACCACTTGATACCCTACATCTCCCATATTGACTCATCGAAGAAGATGTACGATTCCCTAACAAATCTCTTCTCAGTCAGAAACATTGGACAAGTAATGAGTTTGAAGAATGAGCTCCATGACATGAAGATGAATGATGATGACAGCATAACATCATACATTGTGAGAATATCTCAGTTAAGAGATCAACTACAAGCTATTGAAGAGATCATCTCAGAGAAGGAGTTGGTAAACATAGTACTCAATGGTCTTCCCAAGACGTGGGATGCATTTTCCGCAAGCATGAACACAAGAAAGGATTATCCGACATTTGAAGAACTTTGGACTTGTTGTGCTCAAGAAGAATCAAGGATCATTGCAAAAGAGAAACCCCAAAAGAAGTATGATGATCAAGCCTTCACAACAAGATTCAAGAACTTCAGGAACAAAAGGAAGTTTGGTTCAAGGAGGAAGCCAAATCAAGAGAAAGACATTTCATAAGTGCAATGCTTCAAATTCTGAAGAAAAGGAACCTACAAAGAAGACTAAGCAGGATGGAAGAGACTTCTTATTCTAAAGGTAACAAAACTCTTCTTATTTCTTGTACATATCTTGTTTGCATCGTCTCTGTACATATCTTGTATATCTATCTCTTGGAAGATAATGTGTTCCAAGAAGTACTATACCCATGGAAGAACAACAAGATAAGAATGGATATCATTAGATAATACACATGAAAGGATGAAATACAAATCATGTGGAAGCTATTGCAAGATAAGTTGAATCAATCATGAAGAGACTTAAAAGAAGCAAAGATAGAAAGAAGTCAGCAATCGAGAGCAAATTGGAAAAAGACTTATGACGTTTTGTAGAAGAAAACAAGAAGAAAGTGTGGACTCTGTTAGACAAGAAAACCAATTATATATTGTAGAAGACAATAAGGATGCAGATGGAAGCGTGGACTCTGTTAGACGGAGGGAGCCGATTATATGCACTCATACATGAAGCAAGGATTAGGAGGGAGATAATAATATGATCCATTGAATATGATGAAGTATATATCCATGATAGCAGCCATGAAAGACAGTACGTATCCAGTTCAACCTTAGAAGAAGTCTTATTCAAAGAGAAGCTTTCAAGTATCTCTGATTGTCCATCCACATCCGTGATCTTGTGATGAAAGAAAGAAATGGAATCTTTAGGGAATGGAATCTATAAGAAACTCCATGGACCCAAGAATCTAAAGAAAAACATGAAGAAGAACATGAAGAATCTAAGAAAGAAAGAGAACCCAGAACAACCAGTCTTTGTATCGAGAATCACAAGATTACTAGACTGATATGATCTCACTAAAAGAAATCAAGTAGAGGAACTGAAAGTCGTGATGAAGAACAATGTATGGAAGACTTACAAATGAAAGCATTGCAAGGTCTAGAACTAGAGGTTCTCCCAGATGGAGGGAGAAGATTATGATGATTACCTATTCCAGTACACCAGACATATCTCTACACAAGTCATTATATCATCCACAACATCCATGAGTTGGAGTTCTACATCAGATGAATGTAAATATTTTTCTGTAGAGAAATTGAATAAAGAGTGTATGAAGAGAAATCTCAAGACTTTGAGGCATACCAGAAAGTGACCCTTGTATGAAGATAGAAGAAGATAACTTGGTGGAGAACCCCCAGTGCATAGCAGAAGCGTGGTGAATATTTCCTATAACATCAAGATGATTACTCCGTAGATCAGAACTCATGATGATAGAAGAAGTGCCACATGAATATGTTCCAGTTTTCCAACAATGATATACTCTATTGTTCAGAGCTACATGAAGCCTTCACAGAAAATCAGTGTTCCAGACTAAAGTACATTTGAAATCAAGCATTACATTATCCATGATGAAGTCCAGAAAGGAGAAAGTGGTTCTCCAATACATATCTCCACAGATGAGCAGATAAGAAGACATTTTGGTAAAGCTTCTATCCAAGATGAAAGAGTTTGTGTACTCAAGCTGGAGCTCATGGAAACAACTTCCTTACTGAAAAAGGAAGAGATGACTCCCTGGTTGGGAGGGAGCACTGAAAATATTATTGAAGACATTCATTTTCAAGATTGAAAAATAGTCCATCTTGGACATATGCTTTCCTATTCAGAAAGTGGATTGAGATTTCTAACGGAGAACGATTTCCCATTGTGGTTAACATGGGAAATGGTCCATATTGCTTATGTATCATAGAAAATGACTTCCCATTGTGGTTAACATGGGGAGTGGTCTAGGGAAATCTCTCTTCTTGAGGGTTACTCAATAAGACTGGCCCGCCTTGCCGAACAACGATTTCTCATTGTGGTTAACGTGAGGAATGGTCTGTTTTGGGGGTTGATGTAGGACAATATTTTCCTCTTGTGGTTAATAGATGAAATGGTCCAGACAATGATTCCTTAGGGTTTATACATTCTCTCCAGGGTGCACTTTGATTAGTGTAGGAGGAATGGCCTAGGGTGGGGAATGGTCCAGGCTCAACATTCCTTAGGGTTTATACATTCTCTCTAGGGTGCACTTTGATTAGTGTAGGATTAATGGACCAGGGTGAGGAATGGTCCAGGCTCAGAATTTAGAAACAATCGTTCTTCCTTGTTTGAGAAGAATAGGGAAGATAGCCCATTGTTGATGTTCTACACCGAGGGCAGATATTCTTTCAGATCTCACAGATGTGAGTGAAAGATTTGCCCAGATGATTCAGTTTATATCATAACATTGTTTCTGTGCAGGTTGCTATCAGATGTTTGTTATGAAGATTGTATGACGGTAGATGTATAGTACTGTGGTGGATATGTTCCATTGTTTGTGACTATACATTGTTGATCAAGTACTTGTGTTCTACTTGGTGTGGTAGTGTACCACTGGATTGTAGTTATGTACTACTATGGATAGACATAGTTGTGTTCTATTTTTGTTTTGATTGTATCGAAGACTATCAACAGTTTATTGGAGATAATCATCAGCCTGATGAATGATGAACAAAGAGTTTCCAGACGGAAAATGGTTCAGAGAATTTACTCTTCTAGACTAGAAGAATGGCTCTTGTATCACTCTATGGAGTGAGAATCATGTCTGATTACTCATATAGAGTATGGTTTCGAGAGATGATGCAGCTGATGACACTGATGATGATGATGGTGCTCATGATCTAGTCATGATCTAGTCTATACAACTATGTTGATGCTACCAGGTGAATGGTATGTTTTTTTTCTCAAGACCATTACCTGTAATACCTTCCTAGCTAGGAGGGAGTGTTGATATTATGGTAGCTATGGGAGGTATTTACCTTCACGTGTGAACCTGACGAGAATAGAAGACTCCGAGAAGCAAGAGAAACCCTAATGAGTTGGCTAATAACCCTAGAAGACTTGTCGGTCAAGAAGATAATACATATTAGGTTATTAGCCTCCAAGAGAAGAAGTCGTCCAGAATAACTAATATATACTAAACAAACAATACCCAGAAGGAGAAGTCGGCCCTAGTAAGTCTACTAGATTACTATAAATATAGGGTGCCAGTTCTCATTTGTCACGATATAAGAATTGCAGAGCAACCACTGGTGCACACTACAGTTCCTAGTTTGGTGTGAACGTGTGGAGGAGAGCTACAGTTGCAGCAGTTGTAGCAACTAGTTTTCATTTTTGGCTTAGACTATCTCTTGGCTAGGGTTTGGACTATCTGATCAACTCTTTGTGATGCGCTATCCTTGGGGAAAGGTGTGCTACCCTTTGTTTGGCTATCTAGCCTAGGGTTTGCTTCCGGAGTGATTCTCTGTCAAGGTTAAGGTGCTCAGAGGGTGGATTCAGCCTATCGTTGGGTGACAAGGGTATTGTCAATGGTAAAATGAGCACACATCTTTCATATTCTAACAATATGTTGTGCAAAAACATTTCATTTATTTCTTGTTGGTCATCATATGCCTTTTTCAACTTTTCATTATCTGCTTTGAACACTTGTAATTCCACAATAAGGTTCCTCATTGTTTCTAGAACCTGGGTGGTTTCAATTCCTTCGTTGTTATGTCCAGGTTCTTTAGTAAGTCCTTCATCAAGATTTTCTTCAATTCTGATCTCCTCTTCATTATGTGCTGCCATTATCACAATAGACCAAAAATTTCTATTTGTAACAGTAAACATATTTGTTATATTTTTTCTTTTAACAGAAAAAAAAAAAAATAAACTAATTTGGCCTTTTCCCTAAGGTCCAAGTGCCTTAACCTTCAGCTCTGATACAATATGTAATGTACCCCAAATTTCCCAAAATATTTTTTTTTTGTTAAGGGACATTAAAACTCCTCGACTCTTCAATATTTTTCAAACATAAATTTATTATATGCAGATTATTTTTATCGTCGCTACTAGATTTGAAAACTTACGCTTATTTTGTACTTAGTACAATTGTGACCAGGGCTATCATAGCCCTTATAATATCTACCTCTATGTGTTAAACTATGTTGTACAAAATTCAAAGTGCGCAATAACTTGAAGACTATTGACTATCCTATAGTCTACCCATAACCAATTAGTACTTATCCATTTGACATACATTAATAAAGTTTTCTAAGTGGCTATCATATGGATTCCATAGTGCTGACACTATCTATGTCAATAGGTATATATCAATAGTTTATCACATAACCTCTCATAATATTAACTCTGACTATGTCAACAGACTTGTGCATATATTGTTTACCATAATATACAACACTATATAATATATGGATACTATATACTAAGCGTTATCCACAACATAATATTATTGTTTGAAAATCATAACAATGAACCTATCCACAATATTGCAGATCGTTTAATATATATATAACCATGCACCTATCCATCGTATTTCATATCATTTAATATACAAGATAATATCACGAGCAGACTTTAGCCTAACGATATAGTTATTGTTTTACACCCAGGACTACTACGAGATTTACATATCATTAGTAACCTCCCCAACAATATATGTCGTTAATCCTAAAGTTTAACATGTTGGGAACCAAATGAAGTTTTACCTTAGATTAACATAGCGAACACAAACCATTACACATACATTTCCGTAACCCTAAATGGCTGGCACTACGACTCAACAATAAATTTGTTTGGAAATAGTTTAATGGAAGATGTTAGTCCGACATTTATTCCCTGGCTAAACCATTTAATGGAGACCTAAATTATACCTTCTGGGAAATGACACTTTGACCGCCACATCCAATGTAAACCCGCCATCTCCAACATTTCACATGGAAAGAGTATTGGCGCGTATCCATCGCATTACTCCTCTAACAAGGCCCGAATTAAGGCTCATTGTAACGATTGTTCTTTGCACAAAAAATTTCTTTTTTACGCAAGATAACCTTGTCACTGCTCTGCATGGTCGATGATAATGGAAGCTTGGATCTCGTAAAACATAATGGGAGAAGGCAACACATTTATGGTTCCTCTTCTGCGCAAGGTAAGTAAGACTCCACTTCCCTAGTACTCTGTAAGTCAGGAATAACACTTTGTTTGGAAATGTAGTAGCATTTCTCCTCCATAAATGTTTCCTCCCATGGCTATTCTAAGTTTTATAGTTCTCGGGACTGACGTTAGTGATCCAGGGGATCAAATTTTTCTCAAAATTCAAAGTGCTCGGAATCACTTAAAATCGAACAGGAGCATAGGCCTCATCATCACAAACCCAACGCAACTCGTTTGGGTTCAAACGAACATCGGATGAGAGAGTTATCGCATTCTGTTCAAAACATCAAACATGGAAAAAAAGGGATGCTGACTGTACAGTCTGTACAGTCCGTACAGATGCTGACGTGGCATGTCCTTATGACACATGGAAGAGATGAATTGGTAGGATCATATGACGCATGGCATTCATTGGTTGGCAGATGTGGATGAATGATATTGTGACACGTGGCAGTTTTTGATTGGTTGTATGGTGCCACGTGGCCCAGACATGGGCTGCCACGTGGCACCCCATTGTTTGGTTTGGTCATTCAAAATTTTATGTAGTTCATGGGATTCAAACCCCGAACCTCCAACTCAATGCAAAGCTTTGGCAAGGGCTGGGCTGCCAACGTGCCCACATGGTAGTACTTACCATATAATAGTTTTAAAATTATATGAATTTGCATATGTGGATAGTTGGGGCGCGTCTGGGCTGGGGCTTAGCCCCAGCCCCCGATCGTATATACAATAATATATGACCCTTTATTATACCATTGGCGTGCGTGCACAGATTTGAATTTGGATTTGGATTTTGGTTTAAACGACGGCCACTTCTCCATTATCTATTCACCTTTGGGATGGAGCCCATTTTGCATTTGTGCACGGTCACATGGGCCACATGACCACGGCCTTGGTGGTTAGGGGCTAGGTGCACCCATAACCATCCTATAGTTCACACCGTTTGTGCGGTTGCACCCAGTGCTGAGTTTTAACACATAAAAGCACGTGGGGGCTAGGTTGAGGCAACAGGGGTGCATTTTGGCGATCCAGAGACAACAAGTTTGAAGGGGAACTTCCAGGAAGCCTATATTCTTCAATTTTTGGCCAAACAAGGTGTCGAAAAATCCCAGCTAGGGGTTTTTGGACGTTTTGAATCCATTGGAGCCATCTATTTGGCATTTTGAGCATTGTAAAGCACATATTTGAGAACTATGAGCAAATAATACAAAAGATCCATTGGAAGCTGGACCAGGAGATGTAGCCCAAGAGAGGGGTGAACTACTTTATCATTTGTTGTGTTATGTGTTTTCTATTCATTGTTTATTGTTGTTGTTTATATGCATCTTGAATGAGTAATTTCTATAAAAAGTTGTGTTGCAAAATTGATCCATTTGCATTTTAACACATGAATTAAATCTTGCAAATAATTTCAAGAGTACAAGTCTTCTTCATTTTTAGATCAAGTTGGTATCAGAGCATAGGTTTTTGAAGACTTGATTATTTGCAAGTGTTTTGTTGTTTGATGCTCACAAGGTTGAAAATCACAAGAGGAGAAGGTCAACTTGTAGAGCCAAGTTCTCATCCTTCAAGGAGGAAGATTATATCATCACTGCAAGTTTCAAGGAGGCATTCACCAAGTATGGCTCATGAAGAGATTCATGAGCATATTCCTACAGAAGATGAAGATCTCAGAAAGGTTGTCATGGAAATGAGAGAAATGATGAAACTCTTGATGGAAAGGAATACAAGGTTGCAAGGTGAAGGCTCCAACCCTTCAA
>JZKD02S0016361.1:126521-142340 GCA_000966675.3 Picea glauca
CTTAAAGGAGAAGGTAAAAAACTAAAACCAATTCGATATGGTCCTTTCAAGATTCTTGACAAGATTGGTAACAATGCCTTCCGTTTAGATTTGCCTCCTTATATGCAAATGTATGGAGTTGTTAATGTTGAGAATTTGAAATTGTATTAGCCTGATTTGATTGATTATCAAAGAGAGCATGTTCAGATTCCTTCTATAGATGATTTTTCCCCAGAATATATTACAGAATTGCATGAAGACACCATCCTTGACAGGGGAATGAGAACTTCAAAACGAGGAAATGTGGAATATCTTCGAGTTGGTCTTAAAGGCACAAATCCAAGAAAAGCCAAGTCTATGGAGGTTGGAAAGGTGAGGGAGCTATACCCTCATCTTCAGATAGACTGAAAATAGTCTTTTGGAGGTCCAAAAGCTTTCCAATGGGGAGGTGTGATCCAGGGGATCAAATTTTGCTCAAAATTCAAAGTGCTCGGAATCGCTTCAAATCAAACAAGAGCGCAGGCCTCGTCGTCACAAACCCAATGCAACTCGTTTGGGTTCAAATGGACATCAGATGAGAGAGTTATTGGGTTCTGTTCAAAATGTCAAACAGGCAAAAAAAGGGATGTTGACTGTATAGTCCATATGACACGTGGCAGAGATGAATTGGCAGGACCATACGACACATGGCATTCATTGGTTGGCAGATATGGATGAATGATATTGCGACACGTGACAGTTTTTGATTGGTTGTATGGTGCCACGTGGCCCAGACATGGGCTGCCACGTGGCACCCCATTGTTTGGTTTGGTCGTCAAAATTTTATGTAGTTCATGGGATTCGAACCCTGAACCTCCAACTCAATGCAAAGCTTTGGCAAGGGCTGGGCTACTAACGTGCCCACATGGTAGTACTTACCATATAATAGTTTTAAAATTATATGAATTTGCATATGTGGATAGTTGGGGCGCGTCTGGGCTGGGGCTTAGCCCCAGCCCCCGATCGTATATACAATAACATATGACCCTTTGTTATACCGTTGGTGTGCACGCACAGATTTGGATTTGGATTTGGATTTTGGTTTAAACGACCGCCACTTGTCCATTATCTATTCGCCTTTGGGATGGAGCCCGTTTTGCGTTTGCACGTGGTCACATGGGCCACATGACCACGGCCTTGGCGGTTAGGGGCTAGGTGCACCCATAATCATCCTACAGTTCGCATCATTTGTGCGGTTGCACCCGGTGCTAAGTTTTAACACATAAAAGCGTGTGGGGGCTAGGTTGAGGCAACAAGGGTGCATTTTGGCGATCCAGAGACAACAAGTTTGAAGGGGAACTTCCAAGAATCCTATCTTCTTCAATTTTTGGCCAAACGAGGTGCCGAAAAATCCCAGGTAGGGGTTTTTGGACGTTCTGAAGCCATTGGAGCCATCTATTTGACATTTTGAGCATTGTAAAGAACATATTTGAGCACTTTGAGAAAATAATACAAAAGATCCATTGCAAGTTGGACCAGGAGATGTAGCCCAAGAGAGGGGTGAACTCCTTTATCATTTGTTGTGTTATGTGTTTTTTGTTCACTGTTTATTTATGTTGTTTATATGCATCTTGAATGAGTAATTTCTATAAAAGGTTCTGTTGCAAAATTGATCCATTTGCATTTTAACACATGAATTAAATCTTGCAAATAATTTCAAGAATACAAGTCTTCTTCATTTTTAGATCAGTTAGAGTACTTTCGGGTTGGTTGATACTCTTCTAATCTTCATGGCTTATGGTGCTCTTATGGTCATAAACGTTTTACCACTTATCTGTTGGTATTCTTTCAACATTATCCTATATCTACCATTATAGCAATGTTAACCCTACCATTACCCATATCTGTTTTGTTTGTTCTCTATGGAAGAAACCTGTATATCTATACCCTGTGTGAGAATATACTAACACTGAAATTCATAAATATGTTCTAGATTATTTATGTTAGCATTCCAATGTGTAATGGGTACTCTGCGTAAGCATAAATGTGTAAATTTCTTTTTATTCCTTGTAGGGTTATTCTCTCTATACATGTCAATGGTTAACCCTATGCTCATGAGTTACCATCTGGGTTACCTACAACAACATATACAGGGAAAGAATTAACCCTCTGTTTGTAATTTTCACTCGGTAATTGTACAGTGTTAAATGTATCAGACAATTTTTAACTCTATGTTTGCATAATTTATCTTTTGTTTTTTATATAGCCTAGGTATATGTATATCCAGCAACATCGACCCTCTATTCATGAAGTTGCATTCTATATTTCCTACATTGAATAAGTATTGGCCACCATTAATCCTCTGTTTTGTAGATTTCACTCTATGTTTTATATATCAAATAGTAATTTAATTCTGGATTAGACATAAAAAAGGGTTAGACATTACTCGTACTCTGTATATATCCTTTGAATTTCAATTGATTTCCTCTATGGAAAATCGTGATTACGCTGCAAAATATAAATTTCAATCCTTCAGTAACTCATAACTCAATTCTGTGTGTATGTAATTGTGTTACTTACCCCTGCAGGGATTAGTAAACGTGTATGTGTGATTATAGATAGAATTTTTAAATCCTTTGTGGAAAGTAAGTTTACGCTCTATGTAATTTACACTACACTGTGTAAATTGTAACTTACGTTGTGTTTACAACAATCTTATTTTACCCTCTGTGGGGATTTTCAAATGCACTCGGTAAATTTAATTTATCCCTAGATAATTATTAACTTGTGTATTTAATTTGCCACTGTATAATTCATAACTTGTGTATTTTTTTATCATTGTATAATTCGTAGCCTATGCTCTGCTATACAAAAGCATTATTCTGAGTTACATTAATTAATGATGGGGCCCTATTTCGTTTTGCGAGGGTACCCAACAACTGATTTTGGGTCCAATCCTCCCCCTTTGGATCGTGGACGGATTGTTGCACAAGCTCCAGTGGAGATATGGTTTTATGCCAAACTCAAGCTAAGTATTGTCTTGTCTAGTTTCATTATTTTTTTTCCATTAAATACTTAACATAGTTTACTAAAACTATTGTCTTCTCCTTTTACAAATTTATACAAATCAAGGTGAGCATATCAAGGAAAGATGTAATATCCCCCAAAATAATTAATTATTAAAGTCTGTATGCACTTAGGAATAAAATTCCTTTTTTGGCAAATTCGTATTTGGATTTTTTTTTCCATTTATGGAAAATCTGAATTTGGAATTTGTTTATGTGTAATTAATTATTCTGACTATTGGGAAACTATTAGATTTTTCCAACTAAATATTTGACTGTGACACATGTAAAAGAAAAATCTTTTTATATATTAATTGTTGGAGGACAAATGGAATAGTTAGATTGAAAACAACTGACCATCACTCCATTAGTGGGGAACAGTTTTGAGTTACCTCAGGGCTGAATTTTACAAGTGGAAAATGAGGAATTTGATCACTAGCAGCCCCTGAAAATCAGGGATTTGTAAAGCTACAAAAATTCCTGAGGGAAAAAAACCTAGGCACAAGATGCTCATGATATATACAACATACGGGAGGAGGCAGGATGATGCTTAGTATGTTGGAGAAAAGATATTACTTGATGTTATGAACACCTGTTGGGTGTGAGGAAAGGGAATTTTCTAATCTGAAAGGAGGACTGTAGCAAAAGAGGATCAATTGAATTATCCCTTATGGACTCATGGTCAGACTAGGGGGTGAAAAGAGAATGTAATTTGGTTGTTTTGTTCTATGGTTGGGTGGAACTTGGTTGTTCCATTTGTGTTCCAGTTTCAGTTTATTTCAGATAAGTACCTTTACTTATTTTCTAGTCAGAATTATGTTGGTTACAAATTATTAGAGATATGATGGGTTTATGTGATGTTAGTGCGGATGCTAATGAAAGATTGGATGTATAAAATTCTATTGTCCATCATTGTTAGTAGAAGGATGAGTTCATGTGTTGAGATTTATATCTAAAGATTGACTATACATATACATGTAGATATGATCATGTGTCTCATGTAAGGGGAATGTTAGAATGAATAGTTATATTTTTGATGACTTATATATGTCTTTGTAGGTAAATATACATATAGATGCATGTATATATACATGGAGTTGCAGAAACATATATTGTATTCATATACATAAAGATTTTATCAATCCTTGAACTACATGATAGAATAAGTAATTACCATTGACTAGATCATACAAGAAGGCATAAAATTTACAGTCCTTTTTACATTACAATAGACCTATAAACAAAGATTTTCAATGGTATACAATGCATGCTACAGAGGTTGTACCATACTTAACATCTTATTCAAATGGTTTCAGAAATCTGTGTGTTCATTTAATTATAAAATTATAAATGATCTGTACAGCCAGAAAATCATGGTTCAAACTATTACGACAGAGTACCCTAGGGTAAGGACTCGGTACCACTAGTAAATAGAACCTGATCATTGTAATTAAAATGATAGAATCAAAAATCAAATACCTTCTTTGAGTAAGGTGATCCCCTTGATCTGTTTCCTTCGAACTATTTTAATCCTACAAAGAGAAAACGATAGATTCAGTAAACTGTATTAAAGAAATCGAATGAAAATAAATATTAAATATTTAGCAAGTGAATGATACTTATCTTATATATGGCATAGAATAATTTCCCCACCAACGTTAAGCTATGATCGATCCACAATATAAGAGGGAGGAGTCGACCCAAGAATGGTTGATGGGTACCCTTGCAAAAGAAGACAGGGCCCCATCATTACTTTTTGTAACTGAATATAATTTTGTAATACACGGGGAATTAAATCGTAAATTAAACAATGTAAAAGACAATACATGAAGTAAATAACCAAAGTACAGTCAAAACCCTACAGAGGGTAAGTAATTCCCTAGCATAAATCAGAGTTGCAAATTATAGAATCACGTAGAGCTAGAATAAATCACATAAATCGCGGGTGTGTTTTTGCCAAAGGTAAATCGTGTGGTCCTTTTTATTAGAGCATATGGCCTTCGTTCTATGACCACAAATAAATAAAATGTATAAATTTGTAAACACTAATGTATTACGTTTTATGAATTGTACAGTGGGAATAAGTTAGACAAGTCGAGTGACCGATAAGTTGCATAAATCCACAAATACCCTTAAAGGGCACACAATACCTTGCGTATAAAGACAATGGGCATTTCCATTTTATTTCCCTCAGAATACGAGTTCATCCACTATAATAACCCTTGAAAGATAAAGACATATACATGACATAATTCAGTAAATACTCTTTTACCCTATCTAGTCTAGAAATCATTTACGAATGGGTGTCTTTAAAACATAGTAAGATCTAAATTAATCAGGGAGTGAACATAGACCTCTCGGACTGAGGGTCATTGGTACAGGGGGTACTTATGCCTACACTACTTAAAAAAAAACACATAGATTAATTTATGCAATGGTCAGACAAGGAATGATCACCTTTACGACATTTCACTAAGGACATTTTACAGACATAAGGTTAAAGACTTCCCAATGGACCGTTTGGAGAAAACCAAATAATAACACGCAATGCATGGAGTTCTATTCTTTAGTTTTCATGCAGGACATGAACTAGGAGGACAACCTGTTTATCTAACCAAGAGTTAAAATGTAGAGGATTTTGACGACTATTTAATTAAGAGAATATGAAGCTAATGGCTTGCATACAAGAGACCTCAAGGGTTTTTACATTTTTCTTTTACTTAAGTCATGCCAAGAAGGAATGAGTCCCACTAGAGGGTAAGGTGAATCCATAGTGTGTGAAACAAAACTACACAGGATAAATCATGTGCTCATACTCACAAATACCTCCATCATCTTAAGAGTTCCACTAGACAACTACCGAATGGAGTTACAGTATACAGATGTAGGATATCTCTCACAGGATGTGGCCGAAGAAGTATGGGTAACTCCACAAAGACAAACGAAAAACCATTAAGACTGAGTAGCAGCTTAGTAAATTGCAACATTTCTTATGGGAGGAGGTGAGATAATACAACGAGATAACCAGGAACTACTAACATATAAAGGAGACTTATAGACCCTTAGTTCGAGAACTGTAAAACCAGAGAAGAAGACCGATATGGAATTCTTACAGAAGTAGTAACCTATTACAGTGAAAAACTTGGGTATGCCTAGTTTACAGGGGTGTGAGGATTACCTTTTCATGTGTAGTAGGAACACCAGATCCGCATGAAGCCTCTCCCATCATATTGTTAATCAGGACTGTGTTATGCATTCTCGTCTACCACTAACAGAGGAATGAAAAATGCACAAAGAAAAAACCCTTGACATGCCTGGAGTGAAGTGTTACAATGATTACCTTGGGCCTTGTAAGAGGGGTATAGTGATGGCTACGCAATAGTACATCGCCATGTGAAATGATGGAGATGGTATGTTTGCACAGGGGCAGACCCAGGGTTCAACTCCAAGAGCGCACCAACTAGCCCTAACTATTGGCCCTTTCGGCAACACCTACGAGGCATATGCAGTCTCACTCGAAGTAGCTATGGGGGGTTGCAGGACACATATGTCTACAACCAAAGGGAATACCAAGTGGATCCAATACAAGAACAACACAACATCTAGATTTCAGTTATCAACTTAGTCCTACCTTGCACATTTATCTTTCATATAATAATGGAATAACAGTATATCAAGAACAAGAGAACATCACATCAATCACACACAACACCAAGATATACGTGGTTCACCCTCTCCCTAGGGCTACGTTCACATAACTGTGATTTATAATATATTAATATGAAAGCATATAGTTCTTATCTGCACTCTTAGCTAGCATATCTTCTCTCTTTCTCTCTTCTCTCTTTCTTCCCTCCCTACGCACCCAGCAGCAGGGTTGACTTCGCACCCAGCTGAAGATATTACAACACAGACTTCCCTCACTGCTCGATTCTTCCCTCTCTCACTACAATAATAACTCATAACAATAAAAAACTTAGGACTCTTCATTGAACCCTCTACCCTCATATAGGTTCGTATTTATACATTTCAATGACTCACTGACAACCTTAGGCCGAAACCTAAGTATCAAAACCCTAGATACCAAAAACCTAGGTGTCTAAAACCCTAGGTCAACTTGACCCACATTTTTAGGGCTTCACCAGCCTGTCTTTCCTTCCTTCTCGCGCGGTGTTTCAAAGCATCCAACGATGGCTTTTTCTTCTTGTTGAGTTGTCCACGATATGTTTTCCTTGTTGTTCTGTCATCCTTGATCTCCTCATCCAACGACTTGATTTCTCTTACTTCGCTCCGTCGTTTCTGATATTCTACTCACTTTGACCCAGTATCAGTCACTATGTCTTCTGTGCAGTTCACATTCCATATTTCCTACCTTAATCTTCTCTTACTTCCATACCCAAGGGCCAACGGGCCCATAACACTCACCTGTGACTCATCCCAAGGCACTTCAAATCTGAACCTTCTGTTTTTCTTTGACTTCAGGCTGCGCGGAGTAGCCTTTGTTTTCTGCTCTCTCCTCCCCCACTGTGTGTAGACCATATTTTCTATGTCTGGTACCCAGTTTCAACTGCACCTAGTACTTGGACCCTTCCTCTTTTTATCTTACTGATGGTTGCGAGGAAGCTGGTTGTCATAGTATAGTTTCAACTAGATCTCGTTCACCAAACCTTCCTTTCATTCTCCATTGAAGGTCTTCAACCATGTAGCACTTCCTTTCGTGACATAGACAACCTCATATGGCCCCAACCAATGTGTTCTGAACTTCCCTGGATGCTTCATGAATTTTCTGTCATATACCAATACCAAATCTCCTTGTTTGAAGGCTTTCTTCTTAATATGCCTATCATGGTAGGCCTTTTATCTTCCCTTATGTACCTTCTGATGGAATTCTGCAGTAAATATTTCTTCTTCTAGTTCGACCATTATGAGAGCCTCTCTTGAACAACGCTAGTGTCATCCATATGTGTAAAGGTTTTGATTCTTAAGATTGGGACCAAATATTCCATCAGGAAAACTACTTCGAGACCATAAACCAACTTAAAGGGGGTCTGCATTGTTAGCTTCTTGCAAGTGGTTCTATAGGCCCATAGTACTTTTGGTACTCTTAAATCCCATTCATCCTTGTTCACACTGTAGATCTTCGTAAATGATTTCTCCAAGATCTTAGTGAATGCTTCAATTGTCCCATTCACTTGTGGATGGTAGGGTATGCTCTTCTGATGATGGACTGCAAATTCCTCATTCATGGCTTCAACAGTCTTATTGATGAAATGTGTGCCTTGATCACTCATAAGGATATTTGGGCATCCAAACCTGGTTATGATGTCATCAAATATGAAGCGCACAGTTACAGTTGCACTACAGTAATTAACTTCTCTTTATTCAACCCATTTGGTCAAGTACTCTATCGCAGTGATTATGTACCTTGCTCTTGTGCACTTTCCTGGTTGGTTTATAGGTCCCATGAAATCAATGGCCCATTTCTCAAATTCTTGTAGGGTCAGTTGTGGTGCTAAAGGCATTTCATCTCTTCTGGACGGTTTCCCAACTCTTTGGCATACATTGTAGGCTCTGTAGTAGTCCTTAACATCTCTTTGTAAAGTAGGCCACTGGAGGCCAACTCTAAGAACCTTCTGCACTTTTTATTTTCCTACGTAGTGTCCTCCTGAGATGCCTTCATGAGCTTCTGCTAAAATCAGTGGTCACTCTTCTTCCATAACACATCTCCTCAGGATGTCATCAGGTACCATTTTATATAGTTGTCCGGCTATAAGTGAAAATTCTGCAGTTCGCACTACCACTTGTTTCTTTTGGGTGATTGTATATTCACTAGGTTCCATTCTTGTTTACAGGAAGTGGACTATATCGACGAAGTGATAATCAATCTTTCTAGTGGCTAGCAATTGTGCATCTGACAGTGTATCCTCTAGACTAGTAGGTTCCTCTCCATGTTCCAACCTTGACAAGTGGTCAGGTCCTTTGTTCATTATCCCTAGCTTAACCACGATCTCAAAATCATATTCCCGAAATAGGAGAAGCCACCTTCATATTCTCCCCCCAAATAGTGGCTTGTTGACTAGGTATTTCAGTGCGGAGTGATCAGTAAACATTTTAAAGTGTCCTCCAGACAAGTAGTGGTGAAACTTCTGCAGTGCATACACCATGGCTAACCTTTCTCTCTCAATGGTGGTGTAATTAATCTCAGTTGCTGATAGCTTCCTTCTAGCAAAGGATAACATGTGGTCAATGTCTCTAGCTCTCGGTTGCACTAACACAACTCCTAATGAAACAGAATATGCATCGACATGCGCGTGAAATTCCTTGCTCCAATCTGGGAAAAATAGGATACACGCAGTAACCATTTTCTGTTTCAATGTGTTGAAGCTCTGTTGGCATTCTTCTATCCAACAAAACTATCAGGATTTCTTCAAAATCTTATCCATGGGTGTTGTGATTTGTGCATATCCTTTAATGAACTTCCTGTAGTATCCAGTATGTCCCAACGCAGTGCACAACTGTTTGACTGAAGTAGGAGGGGGAAAATCAACTATAATGGAAATCTTAGATGGGTCTACCAATAGTCCCTACTTACACACAATACGACCTAAAAACACTCCAAAGGGTGAAAAGAAGATGCAATTCTTCAAGTTCAAGGAAATATGGCACTACCTGCACTTATCCAACATTAGTCTTAAACATTCAATATGATTTTGTAATAAGATAAAAATAGTCTGATCATCAAAATATTCTTCCATAAATTTATGTAAAAACTCCTTGAATGCTTCGACCACCACCCTAGAAAATATGGCTGGTGCATTGTTCAATACAAACAACATCACTGTATACTGGTAGGATCCCCATTCTATTGCAAATGTGGTCTTATGGAGATCTTCCTTGGCAATCCGTATCTGATGGTATCATGAAAATCCATTTGTAAACGAATATACCTCTTGTCCTCCTACATTATCTAACAGCTCGTCAGTAAATGGTGTAGGGAATGGGTCATGAAAACAGGCATCATTCAACTTCCTGAGATCTACACAGATCCTAATCTCTTCGATCTTCTTATCCTGCACCACCATAGGGCTAATCCATTATGACTCTTCAATAGGTTTTATGATTCCTGCTTCCAACATTCTATCGAGTTCAATCTTCACTTTCTCCTTATATTTAGGGTTCAATATTTAGGGTCTCTGTTTGACTAGCCTTGCATCTGGTTTCAAATGGATCCTCATATCTCCCATGGGCCCTTTAATGCCCTTCATATCAGTGAACTTGGTTGGAAACAAGTTTTGATATTCATGCAGTAACTCTGTGATATTGTCAATAGTGGCAACGTCCCAATAATCTCCAACATTTTCAAGCTTTGATGTTTGCTCTGTTCCAATATTGACACTTTTGATTTTAATTGGTTGTCCAATGAAAGGTAGCTCAACTCCTAGTCCTTCTATGTCTTTCTAGCCTTTTGTTTCAGCGATTTTCACCTTCCTAGGATCATTGTTTTTGTCAACATTGATATTGTAACAGCCTTGGAGTTTCTGGAGAGGCGGAGTCCATTTGTCCTCTTCTTATTCCAAAGGGAGGCTAGGTGCCTCCTCAAATACTTTCTGTCTTACAATCTGTAATGCTTGATCCATTGTAGGATATTGGATTTCAAGCAAAAAGGTAGTTACAAATTTCTAAGTGACACCTTCCCAATCTGCAGTGATGAGGCACATTTCTACTTGAAGATACCAATTTATAAGGGTTGTGTCCAGTGTTTTGATGAATTTGTGCACCCACTTCTCTTGAGGAATGTTGCTCCAGGCTTCCACGCAACTTCGCAAATGGTCCTTCGGACAAATTCGACCTGTGTACCTAACTTCATAGCCTTCTACTTGTTTTGAAACCCACGTTGTCATCAAAGTGTGACATTGTACCCAGTTTGTAATGTTGTTTTTGTGTGTCCCCCACCATCTTGTTGGAGTTGTTTTCAAGGCCTCATCCATTTCCAACAATCTTTGTTGTGTTGGTACAATTTCTTCAAAATCCAACAAGAATGCTTCTAAATGATTTAGACCATCAAAGGTGGGCAAGTTACTTATTGTTGTGCTTATCCAACGAACTTCTGTATTTAATCTAACACATCTCCTTGTAGATACTTCATGCATTTTTTTTTGCTAGTTATCCAGTGCTTCTTCTAATTCTGTTGAACATGCATTGCCACTTTGACATCTTAGGTTCCCATTTGCTATAGGATTAATGTAATCTTGTTGTCTGGACGTTAATTTTTATATGTTTTCAAGTTCATATGTGCGGTCTTCTTCTTTGATGGGTTCTTTGTATCTCTGACCTTCATCAGGATCCAAAGGTGCAATGACCACAAGGCCATCTCCTTCAAACATCATTCTTATTTTCTCTAAATCAACCACACTGGAATTATTGAAAGCCCAATCAATTCCTAACAACGTAGGGTAAAGACAACTATCATCAAATATCTCAATCACCTCGAAGTCTGCAAACGTCCTTACTCCTTCGATATCCACATGGACATGTTCCAATCTTCCAAAGGGTCTTACAACTTGTTGATTATCCATCCTAAGCCTGATAGGGGAATAGATCTACTTAGGTTTCCCCATCAGTGCCCAGGTCTGCTTGGTCATGACATTGACCTCTAACCCTAAGTCAAGGACCACAAATTCTATATCATACTCTCCAATTTGAGCATTCAGGTGCAGTTCCTTATTTGTCCTTCTCTTTTTAGAGACTTGGTGTACTGCTCTATTCAGCAAGGGATTTATCTTTCCTATCTCGTATTGTCTGATTAAATTTTGTAGCTCTTGTACAACACTTTCATCCTGAATCAACTTAATACAATTATATAAGAATTCCATGAGCTTGCTTACCTCTTTTCCTTCTCCTGGTAGAGGGACTAATTGAATTCTAGGGGAATTCCACATTCTCTTACTTCTGGTCGTGTCTTTGATGAAGAAACCCGGTCTTTCCCGAATTCTTTTCTTGCCTCCTCAAATATTGGTTTTTCTTTATTTGCATAAAACACTTGTGTCTTCTCTGCAACTTTCCACACCCCTGATTCTTCTATAGTCTTTCTCAGAGCCACTTTGTCTTCTCCTGTAACAATGCCTCCTCTAGTGATTACAACAACTTTGGGATCTTCTACGTGAGGTTATGCTGAGATGAGTTGTACTTGCTAGTTTCCTCCTCATTTTTCCTGAAGTTTGGCTAACAATGCAGGAAAATATTCAATGACATGCTCAAATGACTTACAGAATGTGAAATATAGATCTGTGGGTGTCTGAACATATTTTTTCATGTAATAGCATTCACCATGGCAATGTCTATTTCTACATACCTCACACCATGGAAAGGTAACTTTATTTAAAGGAATCGAGGCTACAGATGCCAAATACTCATGAAATAAGGGACAGTGGTCCTTGTCATGGCCATTCGATTTGCATATAAAGCACCAGATATCTTCTCTTTTACCTTTTCGCTTGTCTTTCTTCATATCTTCAACCTACAGAGATAAACTAGTTAGTTGAATCAATATTTGACTCATACCTGAGATGGATTCTTCCATAGGAGTTGATTCTAGTTTTATAGCGATCTCCAATGCCTCATCCTGTGAAGCAATATTTTGTTGCATTAGAGGGACTTCGATGTGTGGTAAGAGGGAAGCAATGAACCATTCCTTGTTTTGCTCGTCTGGGATCTGAAAATGCAAATGGCCTATTAAGGTCTTAAACCTCTAATCAGACTCCCAAATAGGTTTAGCTGCTTTCTGCTTGATTTCTTTCAGTTCTGTAACGCATTGCGACTCCAACTTGGGTTTCTTGAATTCTGCAATCAACACAAACTTGATCTCGTTCAACGGTTTTGGATGGACAACCCCTTGGAAAAACTTCATGTACCATCTTAGTGCACGGTCTCTCAAGGTAGTACTAAACTGATCTCGTTTAACAACTTCATCAGTGACATTCTTAATACTCCACACAGCTTCACATAGAAACCAGTGTTGATCAGGATCTTCAGATCCAACTCCTCTAAAGGTGGGTAATCTCATATCATTTTCTATAGATCTTTCTAGGTTTCCTGACTGAGTATGTGTTGGACTACTAGTGAAAGTGCTTTGAGCGCTCTGGTGACTCTGATTACTCATATTTCTTAATGCTGCTAAAACAACAAGAGGCGTAATAATACTTACTTCAATGGTCTACGCAGTTCCTGAAGTTTGTGACTCTTCTCAGTGAGTCTCTTCAGTCTTTCCTTCTTCATCACTACCGGATTCTAAATGTTCCTCATTCACCAGCTCTTCTTCCTCTCCACTGTAAAACCCTTCATCTCGTACTAGTGGTTCGTGGTTCTATTCGAACAAGTTCACCAGAGGGACCTCTCTGAAGATTCTTCCACTGCGCGTATGCCCACCTCTGCATCATTGTCTCTGCCTGAATTCTTGAACATTAGCTTTTCAATTGGAACAACTATTGTAACTTCAATATGTTCTTCTCATGTAATAGCATATTGATCCTCAACATCAGAAATTGTAAAAAAATTCCTCTAGGTCCCTTGAAGAAGTATCTCTCTGCTTGACTATACGATTCTACTCTGTCAACAACAAACTTATTGAAATATCCTCCAATGGTTCTATTGAACCAGTGATCTACTGCTCTCAAGATGGTGTTATCAACTCACTTGAACTTCTTGATCAGCGTCGACGTCCAAACCACATGTGGTCTAGATCTGATCTCAAACTGGGTGTTTGCTAACCTAGCTATCCACTCGTATAACTCTTGATGAATTCCTTCAAATAAAATATCGTGTATATCAGTAAATATATACCTTCCAACCAATCCTCGGTGCTAAGATTAGGGTTCATGTTATGGGCTTCTGCGAAGTCATTTTCTTGGTCTTCTATCCACTTCTGAATCTTTGTCTTCGATGGAAATCCCCTTGACATTCCATTAAGAAGATCATGGTCCTGGAAACAGAACCATTTGTTGGCACAAGGGAAGACCCAAGGTTTATCTCAAAGAGCTCAAAAACAAGCCCTAACTACTAGCCCTTTCAGAAACACCTGCGAGGTAGATGCAGTCTCACCCGAAGTAGCTATGGGGGGTTGCAAGACAAAGATGTCTACAACGAAATGGAATACCAAGTGCATTCATTAAAATAAAATCACAACATCTAGATGTTAGTTATCAACTTAGTCCTACATCACACATTTATCTGTCAAATCTAACACAGTAATGGAATAACAGTATATTAAGAACAAGAGAACACCAGATCAATCACACGCAACATCAAGATATACGTGGTTCACCCTCTCCCTAGGGCTACGTCCACATAACTTCTCTTTATAATATATTAAGATGAAAGCATACAGTTCTTATCTGCGCTCTTAGCTAGCATATATTCTCTCTTTCTCTCTTCTCTCTTACTTCCCTCTCTATGCACCCAGTTGCAGGGTTGATCTTCGCACCCAACTGAAAATCTTACAACACAAACTTCCCTCACTTCTCAATGCTTCCCTCTCTCACTACAATAATCACTCATAACAATAACAAACTTGGGACTCTTCACCAAACCCTCTTCCCTCATATAGGTTCTTATTTATACATTACAATGTTTCATCGATAGCCTTAGGCCGAAACCTAAGTGTCAAAACCCAAGATACCAAAACCCTAGGTGTCTAAAACCATTGGTCAACTTGACCCGTGTTTTCAGGGCTTCGCCAGTCTGTCTTTCCTTCCTTCTTGCCTGGTGCTCCAAAGAATCCAATGATGGCTTTTTCCACTTGTTGAGTTGTCCACTATCCATCTTCCTTGTTTATCTATCATCCTCGATCTCCTCGTCCAACGACTTTATTTCTCTTACTTCTATCCTTCTTTTCTACTCTTCTTCTCACTTTGACCTAGTATCAGTCACTATGTCTTTCACATAGTTCACATTCCATATTTTCTTCCTTAATCTTCGCTTACTTCCATACCCAAGGGCCATCATGGTTGGATTGGGTTGGACATGGTGGTCGAGGGAGATTTCCAGGGAGGTACCTTCACAGGTAGCCATTGTTAGAAAAACAGGACCGCGGAGCAATAAAATAAAACAAATGCAGAAACAAAACATAGAAGACACACAATATAAGAGAGACACAGATTTACGTGGTTCACCCAGTGTGGGCTACGTCCACCAGAGAAATTGCCGGGTCCTTCCTTTATTATTATCCATCAAATGAAGGGATACAACCTACAGCAAAACTCGTTGTAACTTCCTCTTCTTTCTCTCACAGTCTCCTCTCTCAGAACACAATATTCACCACCATACATAGCCGCAATACATTTCCCTCATAAAAGAGGGTCTCCTTCTAGGGAAAAAACCCTAACATAATCTCTATCGTTAGATCTGCAACCTTATAGTGAACGATCCATATTTACAATGAAATTACAATATACTTTTACAAGACAATTTTTTCTTCGGGGGATTCGCCCCCGAACCCCCGCTGCGGGCCCGCTTGCCCCCAGACCCCCCAGCCGGGGGGATAGCCCCCCCAGACCCCGTAGAGGGGCTACCCCCTCTGCACTCCCCCACATGGAAGAGTGTACATACTTCTGGAGTGTAAATACTTCATGGGGTATAAACACGGCTGAAAGCAAGGACCTCTGAATCAGGAAGATAATGAGGTTCCACAACCAACAATCTCCCACTTGGAGATTGATCTCAACAACTCCATCATTGTTTTATATGCTGGACTCTGAACCTTATTGGACCTAGCAAATTTCTCATTTTCATCTTCATTCTT
>JZKD02S0016361.1:145997-160958 GCA_000966675.3 Picea glauca
CCTCTGCACTCCCCCACGTGGAAGAGTGTACATACTTCTGGGGTGTAAATACTTCATGGGGTATAAACACGACTGAAAGCAAGGACCTCTGAATCAGGAAGATAATCAGGCTCCATAACCAACAGCCATAAATGGTTCAGATAGGGTTTTAATCAACCACTGACAATTCCTTTATTTCGAATTCATACCGATTTCTTACAGATTTTTCATGCCATTCAGTTAGGGTTACGACTGTACTTCTAGTCATGCTCGTCTCTCATTAGTTAAGAGTTTTACCCTTCTAGTTCTAGCTTGTTATCGAACTTGGAATGGGTGACTGGTATCATTAGGGCTTCACAACGATACAAACCATTAACCATATGGTTAATCCTGTTGCAATAGTGGTCAGAACATTAAACATAGACACAGTACAATGAATTAATTATCGCGATATACAAGGCTAATAATTAAACCCTCCCTTTGATAAAAATCTATGATATTATGATAAGGGAACACCTATGTTATGGATCGAATTCTGTATAGGATCCCTATAGTGTATAAGGTAATGTTTTAGCCTAAATATTGAGGTAATACTAATTTTAGATTATAATAGTCTTAGTGTTAAACTCTTTATACTTTTACCTTTGAGCAGGAATGATGTCAACTATGAGGCTTATCTGTTCTCACATACTAACATCGGTGAGTGTGTATCTTAATGGGGAAGCTTTAATGTTCATGGGTAGATTAGGGTATAGTCAAGTTATCCCTTAATTGGAATGCAATATGATTTTTGTATAGCATATATTAATTTCATAGATAAATTCATTTCTAAATGATATTATAGTGGTATCAAGAAAAGGATAAGCGTAAGATTTTTCGAAAGTCAATAGTAATGACAAAACTAACTACATATATTAAAGTTATATTTTGAAATAGTTTTCTGAGATGAAAAGAGATTTAATATCCCTAACAATTTTATTTTGGTAAATTTGGGGTACATTACATATGGTATCAAATCTGAAGGTTACATTACTTGGACCTCAGAGCAGGGCCAAAATTATTTTAGTACATTTTATCCTATTAAAGGAAAAACTAACAAAAATGCTTACTGTTACAAACAATTTTTTTTTTTGTTCTGTTGTGATAATGGCAGCACAGAATGAAGAGGAGATCAGACTTGAGGAGAATCCTGATCAAGGACCTCCTAAAGATCCTGGACAGAATAGTGAAGAAAGTTCATCCACCCAGGTTTTGGAAACAATGATGAACCTTATCGTGGAGTTGCAAGCATTCAAGGCAGAGAATGAGAAACTGAAAAAGGCACACGAAGACCAACAAGAGATAAATGAAGTGTTGTTGCACAACATAGTAACAAATAAGAGTCCAAAAGACAATGAAAAAGAAGAAGAGGTTAGAAAAAGAGCCTCCAAAAACTCCAGTCCTGAAGCAGAAAACGAGAACAGTTCCTCTGAAGGCACACCAAAAACAGAAAACAAAACAACCTCTAGAAATAAAAGAAAATAGGTCGATCACTTTGAAGGTGAATTCAAGAAGATTAAACCATCCACCTTTGATGGGGAGTCTAATATAGGGGAAGAGGTTGAAGCATGGTTATTGGATATAAAAAATTATTTCCATATTCATAATTATTCTAGTAACATGAAGGTTAGGATGGACATTTATAACTTGAAAGGAAAAGCGAGCATCTAGTGGCAGGACCTGAAGTTGGCCAAGGGTTTAAAAGAGAAAAAGATGGAATGGACAGATTTCAATAAGTACTTCAAGAAACATTATTTGCCAGAAAGTTATTATGAAATAAAGACCAAAGAATTTTATGAGCTAAGACTCGGACAAATGACCATGGACGACCTGATAAAAAAATTTCTTGAATTATTAAGATTTGTGCCATACATTAGGAAGGACAAAGTAAAAATACAACGATTCCTAAGTTGCCTACCACAGTCCTATAAGGAAAGAACTGAATTCGAAAATCCCAAGACCTTTAGTGAAGTTTTTAGAAAGGCCCGGATGGGTTATGATCAATACAAACATTGGTATGAAATTCCCAAGGCTTGGAAGGATAAGAAGCAAGACAAAATGAATCAACGGAAGGAAGGATTCCAACCAGCCCCTTTCCGGAATACAAAAAAGAATTTTCAAAGGAAAGGTTTTCATTCCAATAACTAGAACACCCAAGGGGGAGGTAGACTAGTTAATCTGGGAACCAAGAAATTTGGGTACAACCCCAGAGAACCATTAAAATGATGGGAGTGTGGAGAACCTCACTTAAGGAGGAATTGTCCATGTTTAACTTCCACAACAATGACCACAATTCATAACCTGGAAGAGGCCTCTATAGTAGGAGATGTGGGCAGAAGCGTACACATAATTAATGCAGTTGTGGATGGCCGACAAGCTGATCATCAATCCACTATAGTGGAGGTTGAAGGTAAGTTAATAATAATCATATTTCTATTTTAATTGACCCAAGAGCTACTATGAGTTATGTTGCTCCTAGTTTAGTTGATTCAAACAATCTTAAGAAAGTAAAGCATGTTAAACCCTGGTTAGTGCAGCTAGCAACAAGGACTGAGAGAAAAGTAATAGATTTCATTTTTGAATATGAACTTAGTTTAGATGACCAAAATACAAAGTTAAATCTGAATATTTTACCTTTGGGATCATACGATATAATCAATGGAATGGACTGGTTAGAGAAACATAAAGTAATTTTGGATTTTTACAAAAAAATCACTTACTTACAAAGACGAAAACAACATAGTTAGGACAATACAAGGCATCCGAAAACTAGTCTCAGTTAGGCAGATTTCAGCCATACAGTTTAAGAAATGCATGAATAAAGGTTGTCAGATTTATGCTATTCAAGTGACAAATCCGTTAGAAAAGGAAGATAAACCCATCCTATAATACTTTATCGTCTTGCATGAGTTTAGAGATTTATTTGTGGACGAAATACCAGAACTTCCTCCAAGGAGAGAGATAGATTTCTCCATCAATCTGCTACCTGAATCAGCCCCAATATCTAAGGCACCCTATAGGATGAGTTTACCTGAATTAACAGAGCTGAAAATTCAGCTACAAGGACTTTTGGACAAGGAATACATCAGACCAAGTGTCTCGCCTTGGGGATCACCGATCCTTTTCGTTAAAATGAAAGATGGGACTTTAAGATTATGTATTGATTATAGGCAGTTTAACAAGATGAATATTAAGAACAAGTATCCTCTACCCATAATTAACGACCTATTTGACCAAGTGGGAGGAGCAAAGATTTTCTCCAAGTTAGATGTAAGATCTGATTATTACCAGGTCAATATAAAGGAGCAAGATATAAGTAAAACAACTTTTAGAACCAGATATGGACATTATGAGTTTTTTTTTATCCCATTCAGTCTTACTAACGCACCAACAACATTTATGTGTTTAATGAATAGCATATTTAGTCAATACTTGGATAAATTTGTTTTGGCATTTATTGATGACATCTTAGTTTATTCGAAAACGGAAGAAGAACATGAAGAACATCTAAATATAGTATTGTAGACCTTAAGGAAACACAAGTTGTATGCAAAATTTGACAAATGTGACTTCTACCAAAAGAGAATACAGTACCTAGAACATGTAATATATGAATAAGGTATTGCAGTTGACCCAGAGAAGATAAGAGCCATCATGGAATGGCCTATCCCTAAGGATGTGGTGAACATCCAATCATTCATGGGAATTACCAGTTATTACCGCAGATTCATCGAGGGGTTCTCTAAGATTGCATATCCAATCACATCCCTACAGAAAAAGGGGACAAAGTTTACTTGGTCACAAAAATGTCAGGAAAGTTTTAATAAGTTAAACGAACTGTTAACAACTGCACCTATTTTAAGGGTAGCAGACCCTGACAAAGACTTTACAATCTGCGTATATGCGAGCAAAGAAGTCTTGGGCGATGTCCTAACTCAAGAAGGGCACGTTATTTGTTACGATTCATGAAAACTAAAAGAGCATGAACGAAACTACATCACACACGACTTGGAATTAGTAGTTGTAATTCATACATCACACACGACTACTTAATGGGCATAAAATTTATGTTTCTAACCGATAATAGTGGCGTGAAATTGTTATTCAATCAACCAGATCTTAACGGAAGGAAAGAAAGGTGGTTGGCCTTCTTGAGTGAATTCAATTTCAAAGTGAGACACATCAAGGGTAAAGAAAACAAATTTGCAAATGCCTTAAGTAGGAGAACTAATGGACTGTTTGAGATAAGTATTAGAAAAAAAAAAGCGGCATTGAACAAAGGATAAGATCTTCAAGTGGTAATGACAAAAAATACATCAAAACAGTAGCATATTTACAAGGTAATGCATAAAATTTGGACAGAACAAATATGAGTTTCGATATAAATGGACTGCTAAGATTCAAAAACAGGTTGTACATACCAGATTCTGTTGAATTAAAGCTGACAATTTTGGATGAAGTGCACAAGAAGTCATATTTTGGTCATCCAGGATACCAAAAAATGGTAACAACATTGAGGAAGTTGTTTTATTGGCCTAACATGAAAGGTAAGACAACTGGGTACTTATCTAAATGCCTATATTTTCAACAGGTGAAGGTTGAACATCAGCATCCAATAGGCCTGCTACAGTCTCTACCTATGTAGGAATGGAAGTGGGAGACTATCTCACTGTACTTTATCACAGGTTTGCCTAAAACTCAAAATCAGAATGATTCGATTATGGTAGTGATTGATAAACTTAGCAAGTCTGCACATTTTATTCCTGTGAAATATACTTATAAAGCTATTAACATTGCTGAAATATTTATGAAGGAAATACTTAGATTGCATGGTATTCCTAAAATGGTGATTTCAGATAGAGATGTCAAATTTACATCAACATTTTGGAAAGAATTGTTTGCAGGGTTGAATACTAACCTGAATTTCAACACAAGCTACCATCCACAAATGGATGGGAAAACTTAACGAACGAACTAAATTGTGGAAGATATGTTACGAACGTACATAAGGACGAAACCAACTAAGTGGGAGGAATACCTACACCTAGTGGAATTTGCGTACAATAATGGCTATCATACATCAGCCAATATGATCCCCTTCGAAGTATTGTATGACAAAAAATTTACAAATCTTATTAGTTGGGATAACCCAGTCGACAGACTCATGATGGGACCAGAAATGCTCTAGGAAATGGAGAAAACGGTAAGAAAGGTACAATAAAATTTAAAAGAGGCACATGACATATAGAAAATCTATGCAGATTTGAAAAGGAGACACTTGGAATTTCAAGTTGGAGACCACGTGTATTTGAAATTCAAATCAAGAAGAAGTTCATCGAAGCTAGGAAATTGTTCAAAGTTGACACCCAGGTTTTGTGGCCCCTTCGAGATCTTAGCTCAAATTGGACCCGTGGCATATCAACTTGCACTCCCTGCAAATTTAAAATTTCATAATCTTCTCATGTTTCTTTTTGAAAAAGTACATTCATGATCCTACTCACATCATTGATTGTAATATGGTGCAAGTGGAACCAGAAGGCAAGTTCCAAGCAAAACCTCTATGCATTCTGGACAGGAAAGAAACAGTGCTACGGAATAGAGACATCGCCTGGGTAAAAATGAAATTGAAGCACTTTAGTCCTAAGGAGGCCACTTGGGAATTGGAGGAAGATTGTAACACACCCATGACGGGGCATAAATAAAAATTTATTTTTATTTCCTCAATTAGTCGAATCCTCCATCCATGGTCTCTAATCCTGGTCAATGGACCTTCAAAATTCCTGAGCTGAAGCAGCTCTTTGGTTCCCTATTGGAATCTCTAATAAATCGATCCATGGGTCTTTGCAAGACTTCACCCATGCGAACTAGCACCATGTGCAAGCTTCCTCCACGTGACCACCGACTGTGACCATGCGCCTATCCCAAAAGGCAGTTTGGGACCTCGAACCTCGGGTGTTTTTCTATGGGCCAAACCTGATACTCCCAATTCTGCCTTTGAATTTCCCGATTTGTGAGTCAGCGAAACATTGATCTCCCACCACATGTCCTATCTCGATGGACGACTAGGATTTCTGGAGCTCCCAACTCCTCAGGTATTCACCTCTTGGATTCTCTGTAGGTTCTTCCTCCAAGGTATGTGGATATCTGCCATGTTTCCTATGAATCCAATGGCTCAGAGTCACCTCACACCTTGCCCTCTGTGAATTTTAGATTACTCTTCCCCAGTTATTCCGATGTCCGAGTTCTCGAACTCTTGGATCTGATTCTACCTGTCAACCCTGATGGTGGATGGTTCCGATGATTTCAGAACTTTGAGACCTGGAAAAGTCCACTCTACTGTATGCTTTTGAAGGTTTTAACCCTCGTGCACCTTTCCTAGATCCAACGGCCTAGATATTTCACAGTGCTCGATCCAATGACCACTATCGCTCCTCCTTCTGAGATTTCTCTTTATTCCCTTACATGGAAGATTTCAGATGTTTTGAAGGCCTCGACCTTCGATATACCTCCTATGAGCCCTTATATATGGGTCTCATCTTTCTCTTTTCCTCAAGAGCTTACGAACTTGAAACAATTTTGCCTCTTGGACCTCATTTGTGCTTCTGAGAAGCGCTTATCCCTTATGATCTTGGTTATTAGGGGATCTCAAATTCCCATATACTCCTTGTGTTAATCTTCTTGCGTCAGATTGATGGTCCACAACCTTCCTTGATCCAACCGTACAGATCACGTCACAACATCGGGTTTCATAGGTTTAGTTGCGTCAATCGTGTGATTCTCCCTATGTGTGGACTCCAATATTGCCAATCCGATGGTCAAGGAGGGTACCAATAGATCCTTGGATCTATGGTCCAGTTTTCATCGTGATTTTGGGTTTCAGAATTTTAGTCTCACTAATGTGCGATTCTCCCAATGTGCGGACTCCGATCTCACAGATCTGATGGTTGAGGAGGGTCCTGATAGATCCTTGGATCTACGGTCCAGATTTCATCGCAATTTTGGGTTTTGGAAGTTTAGTCACGCCAATGTGTGATCCTCCCAATGTGGAGACTCTGATCTTGCCAATCCAATGGTCAAGGAGGGTCCTAATAGATCCTTGGATGTACGGTCCATATTTCATTGCGATTTTAGGTTTCGTAAGTTTACTCGCACCAACACGTGATTCTCCCATCGTGAAAACTCTGAACTCACAGATCCGATGATCGAGGTGGGTTCTGATAGATCCTTAGATCTACGGACCATATTTCATTGCGATTTTGGGTTTTGGACTTCAAAGGATCTCTCCCTTTCATGATGATTACCAACATTTTTCGAACCTGTGAAGGCTAAATAAGTCTAGGTGCTAATGCCTGCGTTCCTTCCTCAAATATAATGGTTGTGATATACCTCAGATCCTCCCGAATGGATCTTGTCTATTCAACTTCTAGACAAAAGGATACTCCCTTTCTATACTTGAATTTATCGCTATCCTTCCTGAGCTTTGTCGGTTTTGAAGGATTTAAGAGCGTTACATTCTTTCTCTTGGACTTAACACATAGAAGGATCTTCTGCACAACTCTTGTGCTCCTTCATCAAGTCTAGAACTTAAGTGGTTCTCAGTTTCTGCTTGCCTCACAGAGAGCCTGTGCATATATGCACTACCTCTCTTGAGCGTAACAGACTCCATCCTTCAAGGGACTCAGAACAACTAGGAGGGTCAACATGTGTTCATGAAATTGTGTCCAAGGTCGACGGACATACAGTTCGTGATTCTAGCTTAAGCCACCACAGGACGCAAGAATTTATGAGTATGAAGCATGCCTTATCCATATGATTTCCTGCTTGCCTAATTTCACATTCAGGTAGATACAAAGAAGGAAATATAGTATAAATCATTAAGAAAACATAACCATCCCTGCAACATTCATAGCATATCCAACTTTAACTCACAGTACTACTTAAATACACAAGATATGCGATTACTTATCTATTACAGGTGGTAGCCAACTAACTGACTGTGGGTGTTCGTCCTTCCAACCTACCATAGGATCAGAGACATTCATTATTATCACTCTATCCACCCCCATGACAATCCATGATATCACCAGGGAACTCTCGCAATTCTCAAGGATTCTTTCTCTATTCAGCTTCTGCTCGGGTTCTATTCTCTGCAAATTTAAATGATTTCTCTATGTTATGGCCTCAACGAGGTTTATCAGATGCTCTCTCAACATCAATATCGTGGACTTATATTCATTAACCCCTGGAGAGCTCCGCACATATCCCTTATGATATTGAGATCTCGTCCGGTGTCTCCTCTCTGGTTGTCTATGTGTATCTATATTACCTTTCTTCTTTTTGGAAGGTTTTGGGCCTATCATGTTCCTTCTGTCATAAGGAAACTCAGATCTGCAAGACTCTGTGATACTTCGGGTTGACATTTGACAGCTCAACCATGCTTCCATTCATGGGGGTGGTTGATAATTCAACCACTGGTCCTTTCTTTATTAACTTATTTCTCTCCTTGGGATCCAAAGGAGGTTTGTCATCCTCATCAAGGGAAATTTGGGGTTATTTGGTATAATGAACCCTCTCGTATAGTTTTCACAATCTTCCTCTAGTGATAACATGGCCAGTAATTTCAAGGCTTCACCCCCATAGTCAATTATTGGAAACTCAAACAATAATACATTTACATTGTTCCCATGCCACAACATTGTAATCCTATTTTATGATTAATTACAAGCTGGGGGAAACAGGGTGTTACAAATATTTGTAGAAATATTATCCAACCCTATTCTGAGAGAGGAATAAACACTAAGTATAGTGTTGTATTGAAGGGGGAGAGGATGTAATATCTCTAAAAATAATTAATTATTAAAGTCAGTATGCACTTAGGAATAAATTTCTGTTTTTGGAAAATTCATATTTGAAATTTTTTTCCATTTATGGAAAATCCGAATTTGGAATTTGTGTATGTGTAATTAATTATTTTGTCTGCTGGGAAAAGATTTGATTTTCCCAACTAACTCTTTAACTGTGACACTTGTAAAATACAAATCTTTTTATATTTTAATTGTTGGAGAACAAATGGAACAACCAGGTTGAAAACAATTAACCATGACTCCATGAGTGGGGAACAAACTTGAGTTACCTCAGGGTTGAATTTTACAAGTGGAAAATGAGGAATTTGACCACTAGGAGCCCCTTAAAATCATAGATTTGTAAAGATTTGAAATTTCCCAAGGAGGGAAAAAGACCTAGGCACAAGATTCTCATGATATATATAACATACGAGAGTAGGCATGACGTTGCTTAGTATGTTGGAGAAAGGATATTACTTGTTGTTATGAACACCCGTTGAGTCTGAGGCAAGTGAATTTTCTGATATGAAAGGAGGACTATAGAAAAAGAGGATCAATTCAATTCTCCCTTATGGACTCATGGTCAGGCTAGGGGGTGAACGGAGCAAGTAATTTGGTTGTTTTGTTCTATGGTTGGGTGGAACTTGGTTGTTCCATTTGTGTTCCAGTTTCAATTTATTTCAGATAAGTACCTTTACTTATTTTCTGGTCAGAATTATGTTGGTTACAAATTATTAGATATATGATGGGTTTATGTGATGTTAGTGAAAATGTGAATGAATGATTGGATGCATAAAAATCTATTGTGCATCATTGTTAGTAGAAGGATGAGTTCATGTGTTAAGATTTATATCTAAAGCTTGACTATACATATACCTGTAGATATGCTCATGTGTCTCATGTAAGGGGAATGCTAGAATGAATAGTTATATTTTTTATGACTTATATATGTCTTTGTAGGTAAATATACATATAGTTGCATGTATAGATACATGGATTTGCACAAATATATATTGTATTCATATACAAAAAGATTTTATCGATCCTTGAACTACATGATAAAATACGTAATTACCATTGACTAGATCATACAAAAAGGCATAAAAATTAAAATCCTTTTTACATTACAGCAGACCTATAAACAAATATTTTTAATGGTATACAATGCATGCTATAGAGGTTGTACCATACTTAACATCTTATTCAAATGGTTTCAGAAATCTGTGTGTTCATTTAATTATAAAATCATAAATGATCTGTATAGCTAGATAATCTTGGTTCAAACTATTGCAGCAGAGTACCCTAGGGTAAGGACCCGTAACCACTAGTAAACAAAGCCTGAGAATTGTAATTAAAACGCTAGAATTGGAACTCGGATACCTTCTTTGAGCAAGGTGATCCCCATGATTTATTACCTTCGAACTATTTTAATCCTGCAAAGGGAAAACAATAGATTCAGTAAACTGTGTTAAAGCAATCAAATGAAAATAAATATTAAATATTTAGCAAGTGAATGATACTTATCTTATATCTTTCATAGAAGTGGTTCTCCACCAACGTTAATCTACAATCCATCCACAATCTAAAAGGGAGGAGTGGACCCAGGAATGGCTGATGGGTACCCTCACAAAAGAACACAGGGCCCCATCATTGGTTTTTGTAAATGAATATAATACTTTAATACACATGGAATTAAATCGTAAATTAAACAATGTAAAAGAAAATACATGAATTAAATAACTAGAGTACAGTCAAAACCCTACAGAGGGTAAGTAATTCCCTAGCATAAATCAGATTTGCAAATCATAGAATCCTATAGAGCTAGGATAAATCACACAGTTCGCGAGTGTGTTTTTTCCAAAGGTAAACCATGCGCTCCTTTTTATCAGAGCATTTGGAATTCATTCTATAACCGCAAATAAATAAAATGTCTAAATTTGTAAACACAAATGTATTACAATTTATGAATTGTATAGTGGAAAGAAGTTAGACAAGTCCAGCGACCGAGAAGTTTCATAAATCCACAAATACCCTTAAAGGGAACACAATACCTTGTGTATACAGAGAATGGGAATTTCCATTTTATTTCCCTCATAATATGAGTTCATCCACCATAATAACCCTTGAAATCTAAATACATATACAGGACATAATTAAGTAAATACTCCTTTACCCTATCCAGTCTGGAAATCATTTATGAATGGGTGTCTTTAAAAAATAGTAAGATCTAAATTAATCGGGGAGTGAACATAGACCTCTTGGACCGAGGGTCGTTAGTACAGGGGATACTTATGCCTACGCTACTTAAAAAAAAACACAGAGATTAATTTATGCAACGATCAGAAAAGGAATGATCACCTTTACGAAATTTAACTAAGGGAATTTTACAGACAGAAGGTTAAAGAATTCCCAATGGACATTTTGGAGAAAACCAGATGATAACACGAGATGCATGGAGTTCTATTCTTTAATTGGCACATAGGATGTGAACTAGGAGGAAAACATGTTTAGCTAACTGAGCATTAAAACATAGAGGATTTTGACGACTGTTTAATTAAGAGAACATGAAGCTAATGGATCGCGTCCAAGAGACCTCAAGGGTTTTTACATTTTTCTTTTACTTAAGTCATGGCGAGAAGGAATGAGTCCCATTGTTGGGTAAGGTGAATCCATGGTGCATGAAGCAAAAATAAACAAGTTAAATCGTATGCTCATATTGACAAATACCTTCATCATCTTAAGAGTGCCACCAGAGAACTACCAAACATAGTTACAATATACAGAGGTAGGATATCTCTCATAGGATGAGGTCGAAGATGTATGGGTAACTCCACAAAGACAAATGAAAAACCCTTAAGACTTAGTAGAAACATTACTTACGGGAGGAGGTGAGATAATACAGTGAGATAACTAGGAACTGCTAACATCTAAAGGAGCCTTATAGACCCTAGTTTGAGAACTGTAAAACTAGAGAAGTAGACCGATATGGAGTTATTATAAAATAAGTAACCTATTACAGTGAAAAACTTGGGTATGCGTAATTTGCGGGGTGTGAGGATTACCTTTTCATGTGTAGTAGGAACACTGGATCTTCCTAAAGCCTCTCCCATCGTATTGTTAATCAGGAATGGGTTATGTATTCTTGCCAGCCAGTAACAGGGGAATGAAAAAAGCGTAGAGAGAAAACCCTTGACATGACTGGAGTGAAGTTTTTAAATGAGTTACCTCGGGCCTCGTCAGAGGGGTATATTGAGAGATACACAATATTACACTGCCATTTGAAATGATGGAGGTGGCTGAATTGGTTTGGAAACGGTGGTCAAGCGACAATTCTAGGGAAGTACCTTCGCAAGTAGCCATAAATGGTTTAGACAGGGTTTTAATCAACGACTGCCAATTCCTTTATTTTGACTTCTTACTGATTTATTACAGATTTGTGATGCCAATCAATTAGGGTTACGACTATACTTCTAGTCACGCCCATCTCTCGTTAGTTAGGAGTTTTACCCTTCTAGTTGCATCTTGTTATTGAACTCGGAATGGGTGGCTGGTATCGTTGGGGCTTCACAACGATACCAATTGTTAACTGTATGGTTAGTCCTATTGCAATAGTGGTTGGAAAATTAAACATAGACACAATACAATGAATGAATTATCGTGATATACAAGCCTAGTAAGTAAACCCTCCCTTTGATACAAATTTGTGATATTATGATAAGGGAACACCTATGTTATGGATCGAATTCCGTATAGGATCCCTATAGTGTATAAGGTAATGTTTTAGCCTAAAGATGTAGGTAATACTAATTTGGGATTCTAATAGTCTAATTGTTAAACTCCTTATACTTTCACCTTTGAGCAGGAATGATGTCAACTAGGAGACTTATCTGTTCACACATAATAACATAGGTGAATGTGTATCTTAATGGGTAAACTTTAATGTTCATGGGTAGACTAGGGAATAATCAAGCTATCCCTTAATTGTCACGCAATATGATTGTTGTATAGCATAGAGTAATTTCAGAGACAAAGTCATTTCTAAATGATATTATAGTGGTATCAAGAAAAGGATAAGTGTAATCTTTTTCGAAAGTCAATAGTAATGAAAAAACTACCTAAATATATTAAAGTTATGTTTTGAAATAGTTTTTGAAGATGAAAAGAGATTTAATGTCCCTGACATTTTTTTATTTTATTTTGGTAAATTTGGGGTACATTACAAAAGCCTTCTCGCTCGAAAAGGTATTCGAGTTCTGATCTTGGCGTTCCAACAGTTCTTCTTATATTCTGTCTACAAGTGGTAATGTATTCCTTGACCTATGGTACTCCACTGTAATAATTTGAACCATGATCAAATGAACACACAGGTTGTTTGTAATTATTTTCAATTAATACATAGGTTATTTGCAACCATTTTGAACAAGATTCATTGAATATAACAGCTGCTGTACCATGCATTTGTAGACTATTTAATCACTTTTTTCTATGGTCATAAACATAAAGAATATGTAAGAATATATGAGAACTATTCTTCATTCCACCTATTGTCTATGGTACTTGTACATATTTGAAATAGCAATTCAATGTATATGTATTTCAATGGTTAATAAGAACATAGTAGCAGTTCTACTTTTCCGTTATGAATGAACACATATATATAAGTATACACAACCATTTATATATATGCATAACCCTACTTAATGATTATTAGGAACATACAACAATTATTTCATTTCTTTATGTATGATTACAATATATGTATATACAACTATCTATGTATGTATAACATATTTCATGATTAAATGGAACATACAATAGTTATGTTATTTTTGTCAAGTAAGCACACACACACACACACACACATATATATCTATGTATGTATGTATGTATGTATGTATGTATGTATGTATGTATATACCATCATCACATAAAACATCTCATTCCTAAAAAATAATAATCAACATAATATTAACAAGAATGCAAGTAAAGGTACATATCTGAAAAATCTGATGCTGGGACACAAATGGAACAACCACGTTCCACCCAACCGTAGAATAGAAACAATCAAGTTTACTTTCTTTGTTCACCCCCTAGCCTGACCATGAGTCCATAAGGGAGAACTAAAATGATCCTCCTTTTCTACAATCACCTTCCACAAATACAAAATTCTCTTGCCTCACACTAACAATGTTCATAACAGCAAGTAGTTTCCTTTCTCCAACATAGTAAGCAACAACCTTCCTCCTTCATATGTTGTATTTATATGCATCTTGTGCCTAGGTCTTTCCTTCCCTCCTTGGGGAATTCACATCTTTACAAATCCCTAGTGGTCAAATCCCTGAATTTTAGAGGCATCCAGTGGTCAAATCCTTCATTTTCCACTTGTAAAAATAATCCCTGAGGCAACTCAAATCTGTTCCCCACTCATGGAGTCATGTGTTGATTAAGGTTGGTTGTCATTGATGTCAAACCTTGAAGAAATCCCCATAGAACAAAGGTTGCGTAATGGACCCAATATTGTTTGATGTTAAGATGACTCGTTATTGTCTTTTCATGGTTGATAATAAGTATAAATGGATGAACTCCAAAGTGGTCCCCTTATGGTGAAAGCCCTCATGGGAAGACGCTTTGCAGATTGAGTTATCCTAGAAGTATGGTTAGAGAACCCATGATTATTTGTGTAATAATGAGATGAACGCCATTGAATTTTTCAGTGAAACTATCCTATATGGATAGTGCTTGTCATGCCGTTTCTGGTGGTATGTGGAACACCACATAACTCCTAACGTTTAGAGAGTTATGGCCATGAGAAGTTGGAGAACCCAGGTTTGGGTAATGGACCCAAGTTTGTTAGATGGATAAAGGTATGAGTTTTGATATATTTTTAGGTAATACTATTATATATGGATATTACATGTCATTCCATTTCTGGTGGTATGTGGAACATCACATAACTCCTCATGGTTTGAGAGTTATGGGCTTGCGAATTTGGAGGACCCTCATATGTCATCTAGAAGCCCCAAAAGGTCAAAGTAGTCAAAGTGGTTTAAGAGATTTTAAAAGGTAAATAATAAATTGAAGTGATGAGTGTACTATAATT
>JZKD02S0016361.1:168472-193718 GCA_000966675.3 Picea glauca
GGATAAATTAGAAGTGGGTTAACACTAAAATAAGGAAAGTGGGCAAAGTGACCTAGAAGATGTTTTTAAGGAAGCTACTTGGAGAATATAAATAAGAGGCAAGGCTCTCTCATTTAAGACGCAATTGAGCATATTGAATACCTATAGGTGTCTGAGGTAACCAAAGTATATCTAAGCCTAATTTTTTAGGAAAGTGAAGAAAAGAAGGTTAGAATTCAAGGAAGGATAAATTCTTTTGATGATGCTTTCTAAGGTATTTGTTTTCAGGCCATCTCACCATTTTCGCAATAACTTTTTTTCTAGAATGATTCAGACCATGAAATTGTTATCAAATTGAGGAAACATATACAATTATCTGTGGTAAAAAAACTCATCTTGTGGGTTGTTGTATTTGTGTAGTTACACTCCGTGGAAAATAGGGTTTGTGGCTAGTACTAAAACTAATAAAAAACAGGTGTTTCGGGTAAAAACGTCATAACTTCTTCATAACAGATCCAGATTCAGTAAGACCAAATGTGTTGGTTAGAGTACATTCTATAGTATTTTTTTTAATAGTTTCAGATCAATTCAACAAACATTTCTTGTGGGGAACACTCTACAAGGTCACTCTCTAGAATAAGCCAGAATTCAGTAAGGTGTGCCATTTTTGCCATAACTCTTTTTTTGAGAGGTTCCAAGTAGTGACATGTGGAGGAATTGCATAAACCATGCTAAAGAAAATTTTGTATTAGTTTCATATATTTATTCATTACGGGTACAAAGATATGATTATTTCGTGTTAGGGTTGTTAACTAATCCAAAACTAGTCATGTGAGACTAAAGAAACGTTTGATGAAAATGCTAGTCTCTTGTTGTTAAAGTTAATGAAGGTTTGTAGGTATGTGATCATATAAACCAGGTCTATTACAGAGTTGAAAATCATATTTGGATGATGAAATTGATGAGGTCTTTTGGTTGAGGTACAAGTTGGGTACATGGTTGAGACAAGTATTTGATGAGTTGACGCATACATAAGGTGTATAGTTGATGATGTTGGTACATATTGATGAGTCATGGTTGATGAGTACTTGACACATGATTGGTACATACTTGGTACATGGTTGGTTGCACTTTTTTATGGTACATGTTGATTACAGATTGTTTGGTACAGGTTGGTGCATGGTTGATGCTCTTGTTTATGGTACAGCTTGACGTACAGGTTGATGCATTGCTCAAGTTTATTGGTACATGTTTACAATAGTATCTCTCACAGTGATAGTGTGACAATGATTCCATCATTCTATTTCTACTTCAGGGTGGTTGGACAGGGCAAGGACAGGTGGTTGTAGCCACCTTCCGGTTGTAGCTAGAGAAAATAGGGGGTTGTAGCCTCCTTCTGGTTGTAGCTAGAGAATTGGGGAGTTGGAGCTTCCCTCAGGTTGTAGCCTAGGAAGCTAGGGGGTTGGATCCTCCTTCCAATTGCAGCTGGAAAACAAAGGAATTTGGTGCTTCCAATGAATGAAATTCTTCAAGACATATAAGATAAAACATTCCATGGTTTTCTCCCGATTTGAATTTTCCACGTAAAACACTGGTGTACTGTGTATGTGTGTGATTGTTCATTTCTTATTTCTCATTATTGGATAATAATTCTACATTAATATAACACTCATATTATTTGGATAAAAAGGATTATAATTGCGCTATTATTGATTCACCCCCCCTCCCACTCTCAGTAATCCAACATCATGGTCACCTATTTTTAATCTGGTTATTCCATTTGTCTTCCAACATTTAATTTATAAAAACGTTTGTCTTTCACATGTGTCACAATCAAAGAAGTTAGTTGGGAAAGTCAAATCTTTACCCAATAGTCATAAATAATTAATTGCAATAATCAAATTCCAAATTTTGATTTGCCATAAATGGAAAATAATTTCCAAATACGAATTTGCCAAAAACGGAAATTTATTCCCAGGTACACTTAGACTTTAATATTCAATTTTTTTTTAAGATATTACATCCGACATTAAAACATTAATATTCCATTAATATGGTTCTGTAATTCTGTCAGAGCATTAATCCACTAACTTAATTGGTAATATTTGTTTTTTTTTTAATTAATTTTTAATTATAAACATGAGCAAAAATAAACCGAGGGTAATAAAATCAAATTACAATGCCCTTAACCAATTAAAAATTGAGTAAGTGAAATTATAAAAATAGGAAAATATTTTTTTTAATATTTAAAAATAAAAATTAAAAAGAAAATAAAACAAGACACAAGGGAACATAGATTATGAGTGCAATTGTCTACAAAACAAACCAAATAATGTCACAAAACACACATGTTAATAGGCGGTCAAAAAACAAACATGTTAATAGGTGGTCAAAGGTGGTTCACCACTATGCCAATGCTATAGTCCCTTGCCGAAGGGAAGGACTAATAAGATATATTAACGGAGTTGGGTTTCTCATGACTATTTTGATAATGAAGCTTTAATATTTTAAATTACATATTAATATGTTGTGAGATTTTTATTGAGTACTTATTATATAAGAATAAGATACACAAATTGGAAGGTAAGATGGTTTTTTTAAATTGTGGTAGCATGAAAAATTATCATGAGAATTAATTTTTTTTTTATCAACTTTATTTAAAAAAATTAAAAGTATTTCTTTGTTTTGACTAGTGCAAAGAAAAAAACCAACATTTTTAAAACAAGTGTTGCATGGCAGCATAGTCCCTCCCAATTTGAATTGGGAATAAATGCATAGGTATGGAGGGTCGAAGTAACCATGAGTCATTGATCTTGAAAGAGAGCGGGAACCATTGATCACCATAGCGTACCCAAAATTTGTCAATCCAACAGTTTGGGAGATTTGGCATGAGGAAAGTTGATATATTATTTGATTCTGATTTCCTTCGTCGGTTTTATCGAACATGAAATGCCATATTCCTCGGCATTTAATGTAAGGGGTTCTTAATAATAGGGGTTTCAGCTTCCAATTATGATCTGAAAGTGTCGAGATGGCAGGGTTGACGAGGTGGGTTTTAATGGCTTTAATGACTATCCAGTTATTTTGCATTGGCATGGTGTGGAATGGTCAATTCAATGGCAGAGTGTTGTGCGATGTGTGTGTTTTTACAGTTCTTTAATATGTAACTTAAAGTGAAATTTATGATAATATAATACAAAAGAAATATCTCGTTAGTTGAGTCATAAATTTAATTTTAAGCGATATAGAAATGATTGACAAAACTTTTAAAATAAAGAAATGTATGAATTACACTCATTTGCAGTAGTAGAAAAAATGAAGATGTTCCCTTGACAGATGATGAAGAATGCAACAATTTACACATATGAGAGGTCTTGTTTTTACTCATAGTAGGAATAGAGGAAAAAAACATAACGGAATGGAAAACACAAGGAAAACACATAACTCGAATCAAAGGAGACTTAGAATTTTTGTCTTCTCTTGTATTAATATTCAATAAGTTCTTTGTTTTACATTCAGCAAAAAGAAGTCTGGAAAATATGTAAGATCTATGTATTTATACAAAAATTGTCTTAACTAGAAGTAGTTATACTTTCCACAATATCTTTTGCAAATATAGAATTCAATCAAAATTGAAAAACAAAAGGCAGATTTTGTTGAGTTATGGCTTGATGTGCTGGCGTTTCATAAGCTCCTTCATTTGGTCCTGTATGTGCTTTATTTCGACTCTTCATTGAACTGGGTACACATTTCCACAATGTTATGAAAAATCTCGAAGGTTCAATGTTCTCGTTCAATTCGAAGGAAAATACCTTATTTTTTACTAGTGCTAGCTTCTCATGGATATTCATTACTGTCTGGGTTGTAATTTGGTGTTGCAAACTAGGTTTTAGCAACAACTTGTTGATCTTGAGCAAATCAATCCGGTTCATCTGTTGAATGATAGATTTCATACTTTCCTTATTCTGGAGATTTCTTTATTCTTTTCTATGTCAATTTACTCGAGTGTCTCAGAGATATCATTACCTTTGAACTCAACCAATTCTGTCTCCACAACAAACATGGTATTTAGACAAGCCTCCTTTGCCTCCCTAGCAAGCTTCTTTCTTCCTTGTAGGTTTGTCTCCCAAACTTTCAAGGCCATTTCAGCTTTCACCTATTTAGATTGTGAAAAGGGGGCGAGACCAGGAATATTGGCTTTTTGCCTGCATAAAATGAATTCTTGAAATTTGGATCTAGCCATACATGCAGCGTTTTCTTTCTCATAAATACTTTTCAGAGAATTATTTATTTCCTTATAGTATTTCTAAATAGTATCCATTTTTTTATATAGATCCTCATTGATGACTTCCAACTTTTCATTAATTTCAGATGCTTGTTTTTGGATTGAAGTATTATTTGTGTTTGTCTTTTCCAGTGAATCTATTCTGGTATGCAACTTTTGTATTGAACTATCTCGCCAATAAATTACGGAATTAGTATTCTGGACAATCATCTTTAGTTTTTCCTGTATATGCTTCATCCGTTGTTTATAAGACAACATGATTTGATCTATTTCTTAATTCATTATGCTCGTGATAACTTGTTCTATGCTCTACATTTCATTTTGAAATTGTTCAACCAAGAGAGACTTTTCTTGCAATTGCTTTGAAATATTTACCACTGACCATTGGTTGGCAGTGGCAAATGCTCCTAGTGAATCCACAACCTCTTTGGAAAATTCAGGGTCATTTTTTTCATGTCCATCATATATTATTCTGTGTTTCTTGGTGGTCACTCCTTCCTTCTAGTGATATTCTTTTCTGATGATATATTTTATTTTCTTATTGAAAAAGAAACTAGATGGGGGGCATCTCTTCAGGCAAGATGGGAGTGAGTTCATCTAGATGGATGACTTCAGAATTGGGAACCTCAAAACTGGTTGATAAAAGAGTTACTAAGGGAATAGGGGAAATAAGCCCCGTAGAATTTTTTGCACTAGTAAACTAGGAGTAACAGTGGTAGTAACTGGTGATGAAGGGGGAGAAGCATGATCATATTTCATGAAGGATTCAAGGGAAGATAATAACTCTTGATCATTTAGGCTTGACATTGATTTTTTTATATGTTTAAATAATGTATATGTATTGTTCAATATTTGTTTAGTTTTGTCCTCAGTGGAGCTACTTCGTTGGGGTTCTGTGGATCTAGTTTCATGTGAAGATGAAATGGGATTTGAATATCCTTGCAAAATATTAGGAAAGTTGTTCCCTCTATGGTTTTGAAAGCTCAAGAAACCAGCCTGTTGGTCAGGAGGCAGAGACTAAAATCCGTTTTCAACTTCTTCATAGGATCTAGCTCCTTGGAAAACATTGTCATAAGGGGAAGTCTTCATGTATATATATTTTCATGTTGAATTGGGACAAATGATTCTATACTATTCTATGAGGATCATTTTGATTGAATTCAATGTCAAATAATTTGGCATCTTCTAAGGCCGCAGCCTCAAATTTTGAATGACCAAAATCTAACAATGTAAACATGCCAACCTATATGGGAAAAGATGGCCATACCTTTTTTTGAGCCACTTTCAAGTCTTTGGAAATTCCCCCCACGATTGATTGGTATGCCACTTCACTGCATACCAACCTATCATGCAAGAATTATGGAAGGGCATGGGGAGAAACCAATTTGTCGAACACTCTGATGTAAGAGAAGTTATGTTCAATGTACCAATCTGCAATTGTTCCTAAGTTCCCCATAATGTGCTCTGAAATCCTAGGTGGAGGGTGACCATAGATAGATACATGAATGGGTACCACTACATTGTGACAAATATCATAAAATAAATCTTTACCATTTTCTTCCCATAGTTTGGAGTGGTAGAAATGTATAGCCTCGAAACTAGCCGAAGTCTAGCTCCAGTTCATCAGGGGAAATGGAGTCATGAAGCAAATGCCATCCATGATGTAGGAGGTCATGTAAAAAGGAGCATGTTGGCCTCTTTATTTCAACGATTTGTACTCAGCAAACTCCTTAGCTAGGTTATTTGACAACATTTTTTCCCAGTTGAAAGTATAGCCTTCGACCACTTCATTGATTAGAGACACCCAATCAAATGTGAAATGTGCAACGTTTTTTGTTCCAAATAGTCGACATAGCATCATGGAAATGTGTAAAATGTGAGCATATAAATATGTTTTGGAATATATACCATGAGCATTGGATTTAAACTTGGATGGATTTCCCCACCAGGTCTTGATTATGTCATGACCAATTATTCCATATTGAGTGCATTCTCTCATTTCAAAATCCAAAATAAATGTTGCATTATATGTGTATTTGGGTGAGGAAGATAGTTTATATATTACTTCTATGTCCCTCGGATGAAAGGATCCAAGTGTTTTGGTAACTGATAATGCTTCTGTTTTGAATGTCAATGTGCTTTAGAGCCTATCTTATCATGTCATTGTAGGGTATTATCTTTGGTCGAGAAACAATATTGTGCAGTTCAGACTGAGCTACCAACCTGAGCTTGTCTGAGAATGACTCATCTTTTTATTTCGTTGAATCGTCCGGACAGAGAAGAATCTCATGTTCCAAGACATCATAGACCCCTTTCCAAGACTTGATGGTGTTTGTAATTCGCGAAGTGGTGTCAGAGAGAATATTTGTGTTTGGGTTGGAATCATTTGTTGATGCATCTTACTTATTCCCTGGTTTGTGTGGCACCATAATTCTCAGAGAAATGAAATTAATCTTATTGTGATAAGAGAATCATGTAAGCTCTCAATTACTAAATGAAAAACTCTAATTGAAAATGGTAGAACGACTTGAGATTAGAAATTTGTTTATTCATAAAGTCTATCAATCTTCGTATTGATCTACTGACAAGGTGATTATTAAAAATCTATGGAATTTATTAACTGGCGATTGCAAAAATCTTTAACCTTAGCGAGTTATAAATTCCATTAATACTTTGGTGATTTGACATTCGTAGGTTTTGAATGTAAGACGAGACAAATCTGCGGAAGGTAGAATTGCGGGAACAACTAATTATTAACTAATAACTTTTATGTTTTAATTAGTCATGCTTTAAAAATATTTTAGCCTTAAGTACTTAGAAACTTCAATATTTGGGGGTTTTGAATGAAGGATGATATAAATCCTCTGAAGGAGGAATTCCCATAGTAAACATTCAAATTGTTATAGGTATTTCAGGGCTTCAGATCCCTAGAGCTTCAGAACCCTCGGCGTTCCGAAAATAATTCTTTGTTTTATTTTCCGAAGGGAAATCTCTTAGAGTGACGTAGTAGTGATGACGTGATTTTTAGTGACGTGTCAAGAAACATGGATGACATGTTTCACATGAAAATGTGTGAATAAGCTGACATGAATGTTTAAAACAAGTGCCAGGTGCCATCCGAAGAAAAAAATTAATGACATGTGTTATATAACTCATTTGTAGACACTTTTAAAGATTATCTCAAGGATCTATCTTCGAGACTTTGAAACTTTGTAGATTCAGGGTTTTTTGTGTTTAGATGCCTTGAAACTTGTGAAGCGCGAAGTCCCAAAGTCACCGTTGAAGGTTTTCTTTTAAAATTTGGCCAGGTTTATAATGCGGAGAACACGAGGGTTGTTTGATCAAATTTAATAGAATTAATCAACGGATGATATTGTAAGCTCCTTATTAATACATAAGGATCATGGATTTATTTAATTGAAAAGCAATTCCCTAAGTTGTTTTGGTGAAATTTTATTTTTAAGAGGTAAAAACAAAAGATTTAAAAATTTAAAAGTTTAAAATCCTAAAGTGTTCTAAAAAATTCAATTATCTTGCAAGATGAAGAATGTATTCTAATATTGGGCACTTAGGGTGTCATCCTTTGACATATCATTCACTTGTCCATTTAGGTTACAAATAATCATTTTTACAAGATGAGGTCCATATGTGGAAATGGTGATGGAAGATGCTTTGGAAAACCCAAATTCCAGCATTAACTAACACCTATATGTGGTTTTAGATCAACGAATCCCGTACATTCAGAGTTTCAAAATTGTGCAGGTTTTAAGAACAAGAAACAACTTGCGAAGCCCCAAATAGCCGAAGTGTCGCAGATCTGAATGTGCAAAGTGCCACGTCACTTTGGGCCTGTACCACTCTAGGATTTTTCAATCTAGAATAGGTCGAAATTATCGAACGTCGAAGAGTTGGAGTCAAGAACTCCCGAGATACTTAATGATAAGATACATTAATCTTGGGTTAATTGGAAATAAAAACGGTTAATGACTCTAGGCCCATACCAGTCTATAATTTATACAAACTCTGCATAGAGAAACTCCTGAAGGGAGAAGTTCTAGAGGCACGTGACAATCATCTGCGAAGTAAAGATGGCATCAACCAATAAAGATATGTGACATCATGTGACGTGAGGTGGTCACATGACTCTAGGCCCGTACTACTCTCAAAGTTATACAAGCTCCACATTCATAAACCTTTGAAGCCCTACGTACTGGAGAGACGTGGCATCAATCTATCGTCGACACGTGTCATAAAATTGTCACAAATACATGGCATCCATCAGTCAGGGGATGTGGTTCTCATATAGACCATGACACATGGCACTCGTTTAAATCATATTTTGTGTCCATCATATGTATGGTTTCAAGTGACACGTGGCACATATTATTTATGTGGCATGTCATCCTTTTGACGTGTCCTATAACTCATTTGTAGACCCTTTTAAATATTATCGCAAGGAATTGTCTTTGGGACGTTGGAACTTCATAGATTCAGGGTCTTTGTTGTTGAGATGCCTTGAAATTGTCGAAGCGTGAAGTCTCAAAGTGATCGTTGAAGGTTTTCTTTTAAAATTCAGGCAGGTTTATAATGCAGAGAACACGAGAATCATTTGAACAAATTTAATGGAATTCATAAACAAATGATATTGTAAGCGCCTTATTAATACATAATGATCATGGATTTATTTAATTGAAAAGAAATTCCCTAAGTTTTTTTGGTGAAATTTTATTTTTAAGAGGTAAAAAAATAAGATTTTAAAATTTAAAAGTTTAAAATCCTAAAATGTTCTAACAAATTCAATTATCCTACAAGATGAAGAAGATATTCTAATATTGGGCACTCAGGGTGTCATCCTTAGACATATCATTCAACTGTCCATTTTCACAAGATGAGGTCCACATGTGGAAATGGTGATGGAAGATGCTTTGGAAAACCCAAAGTCAGGAATAAAACTAACACCTATATGTGGGTTCAAATCAATGACACCTGTGCATTCAGAGTTTCAAAATCACGCGGCTTTCAAGAACAAGATACAAATTGTGAAGCCCCAAACAAATCAAGTGTCCCAGATCCAAATGCGCAAAGTGCCATGTCACTTCAGGCCTGTATGACTCCGTGAGGTTTCAATCCAGAATAGGTCAAAATCCTTGAATGCCAAAGAGTCGGAGTCAAGAACTCCTGAGATACTTAATGATAAGATACATTAATCTTGGGTTAATTGGGAATAAACATGGTTAATGAATATGTTCTCGTACCAATCCGAGAGCTATAAAAACTTTGCATAGAGAAAATACGGTAGGGTGATGTGCCAGAGGAATGTGGTAGTCATCCACGAAGGACACATGGCATCAATCAGTAAAGACATGTGACATCATGTCATGCAAGGTGACCACATCAGTCTGAATCCATACTACTCTGAGAGTTATAAAATCTCTGCATTCAGAAACCTCTGAAGCCCTAAGTATCAGAGAGACATGGCATCAATATGTCGTCGACATGTGTCATCAAACTATCACAAATACGTGGTGTCTATCAATTAGGGGATGTGGAACTCATATATACCATGACACATGGCACTCGTTTAAAACATATTTTGTGTTTGTCATCTGTACTATTTCATGTGACACATGGTGCATATTCTTTATGTGACATGTCAACCTTTTGACCATAAATAACTGAAGTTTCGCAGATACGAATGCCCGAAGTGCCACGTCACTTCAGTTCTGTACCACTTTTCATGTGGCTCTCATCTAGATCATGACACATCGGTCCAAGAGTTTTTCCATGCAGAAGAAACACAATTTTGTTGAAGCGCGGAGCCCTAAAGAGTCGGAGTCATGAAATCTCGAATTAGTTAATGATAATATTATATTAATCTCAGGTTAACATTCTGTATTTTTTTCCTACTATGAGTAGTTCAATAGATATATACTAAAAAAAGAAAAAATATTCCCATCACTTGTAACTTGATATATTGTTGGAGTCTGACTTGCCATCTTGGAAATTTCCCTCCCTACGTTGCAGGTTTTATCTCTTTAATCTATTTATGGAATTCATTTTTAATGATCTTTGTAAACTTCCAAGTGACTTTCATCCCAAGTAAGTAATATCCGTTTTATTCTAGTACATAGATCGTTGGGCTTGTATGTTTGTATATGTGTTGAGATAAATAAAATCATATGTGGTGCCATAAAAAACCGATATAATTTTCTTTGAAAATGTGTCTAGTGTCAAAGATTCTTTGATCTCCTTTTGTGACCTTTGTGTTTGCTATTTTTTTCTATATATCAACACACACCTAATATGATTGTTTATTTTCATGAGTTTTCAAATCATTGAAGTTAATTTAAACTGTGTTAGAACAAGGTGTCGAGACAAAGGAAGATGCCCTTTTCCTAAAAGTTTTGTTCATGACTAGCAAGCCCACTTTGCAGAGGTTGATCTACAGCTGCGCTCCAGTAAGAGGAACTTTCAGATGATAGTTCAGTATATTACAACCAGAAATATTTGTAACATGTCTATCCAGTTCATTTTTTTTGGCAACGATAAAAAAAAATTGATGGTTTTTGTTCCTGCGGATAGTCTTGAAATGTATTTACAAGTGCCATTGATCTTTGGCATTGGAAATTAATTGTGGGTTAGAATTTTCACTTGTTGCCAAATCATCATTTTCTAGTCCAATATTTTATCCACATACTCATTTTGTATTGTGTTTGTCTCATTAAAAAGAGTGTGAGGAAATGCAAATAAAAACTATGACTTGATTTTTGGTTGTAACTATGTATAATTGATTTACAAGCCTTATTGATGTTTGGCCTTTATAGATAACAATTGGCTAGCATAATTTTTCATTCTTACTGTGATAATGCCTTAAAAAAACTAAAATAAGCAACATTTTTTCCCAATTCAATATCCACACAAAAACATTTTCTGATCCCATAATATTCACCTATGTCAATTCAATAATAGCGAGGTTGATTTGGTAAATCGAACTATCGGTCACTTCAGACGACTAGGGTGCATCTAAGGTACCTGTGAGAAAATATAATGCTTTGATGAAGATTAGTTTGTATTGCAACCTATGAGAGTAATTGTGTTTTTGATACATTGTTTAATGCGTTGAAACATTATTTTAAGTACTAAACTTCTTGCAACAGATTATTCATTGAATGGTTTGTTGTTTCCCTCTGTTTTTACCTTTATTGTGTCACTTTTTTTTCATTGGTGCAACAATAGCCAAGGAGAACCCTCATCCATATGATCTTGTCAATCTCACCATGCTCTTTTCTTGGTGAACCAACCCTCTAACTGATCAACAAATTGAAAAGAACGAGCATTCCAAACTTGCGGTGGCATAGCTCTTCCCTTTAGCAATCAGGTGCATAATTTAGGACCAACAATAACTATGAATTCCTTTAGAAAAATGTATAGGCACTTCAATCAAAGACTAGAGAAAGTGATTCACACTTATAGTTTCTAGGATGTGTTTTCATAAGAGAAGCATCGAAAATCTGAAGAGAAATCAATGGAGGGTTGTTGAAATAAAGTTATTGTATTGTCAACTTGAGTGTAAATATAACAATGATGAGATTGAATTTTAATTTTGTGTGGTTGATAGCATATTTCCATTTGACTTCAGGTAGCATATATCTTTTTTTCTTCAAAATATTTCCAAAGAAGAATTTTGGTAATTTCATTAATCAAGTAAAACTGGTTAAATGAACTACATATTACATTTTCTCCACGGATCATGCACTAAAAGGAAAGGCAGGTCCTGTATATTCCTTAAGATCGTAGAAAAACCACGAATATATTGAATTTATTATCCAGTCATAATCCAAAAACTAGGCCCATGAGAACCTTGAACTACAACACCAAAGCACATGATCAAAAGTCTGGCAAACACAACACAGAAAAAAATCAACAAAGATTGGGCATTGTATCCCATCTATAACCAAATTCCCAAATGGGCACCAAGAAATTCGTCGATTTCTATATTACTATGAACCAAGATCACTATGAACTTTTTCTTATGATATTACTATGAACCAAGATCACATTGACCTAACAATGTTCTAACATTACTAGTTCTGGAAAATACTTCCATTGTTTAACTTAATGGAGTTTGAACAATGAAAAATTTGCAATATTATTGAAAATGCCTAATGGTTGTGTTCAAAGGAGAAAGTCATTTTGACACCTCACACGATGGACCTGATTTATTCATAATTCAGTACTTTGTATGAGGTATTTCCTCATGCATCTCATTCCTGGACTCAACAATCTTATGCGTCTCCAGTTCATTTTTCATGGTAGTGCAAAAAGTTATTCATATCTTGATTGGGTAACATGGATAGAGACAGATCATACTGTTTTGTTTCTTGTCAATGCATGATATGAAATATTTTTTTTGGTTCAGCCGATATGCAATATGGCATTTTCCTCATTTAAGGTAAATTTTCTATGGATGTGGAAGTCATGTAGCATGTAGATAGTCTTTTCCTTTTTCTGCAGGTATATTTCATATGGCAATTCTGTCAACCCACGATGCACATCTTGTAATACAAGTTGTCTAACTGTAAAATGTACAATTATGTTGTTGAGGGTTCAGATGACATCATTGACGTAATGACTATATATGTACGAGTATTTTTCACCACATTGTAGACAATCAATTGTGCCATCATTTATGAATGCAGAGGTAGAAGAAGGAGAATTGCAATTTGAACATACATGCTCGAAGGGGGTCCAGTAAGCATTTGCTGCAACCAAATCACCCTCAACCTACACACATGAGAATAATAGTTAATATATTCAACAATATAATATATATGTGTACAACAAAAAAGATGCACAAAACTGTTGAACGCATTTTTTTTGTGAAAATTATTGGTGGAGGTGTATATGTATACATACAACAGTCGTGGAGCTAGTTAGTTTATTGAGATCCTGTACTATGTATGTTCACAATTTTGTTACAAATTTTTCTTGGGTTGTCTGAAATATCCTTTCTTCAACATCTCTTTTCTTCGTTATATTTTTTAACAACATAATTGAAAATTTCCCTTTATGCAATTGTTGTTCCATTGAGAAAAATAAATTTGCATAGGTGTCGAACAATTGTAGCTGCACCATGGAACAGTTTAATAGTTGTGTAATATGTCTAAGATATATGAGCATGTGAAAGAAAAGGACAAAAAAATGGGTATGGAAAACAATACCATTGCCTTGTCATTGTCCGAGTTTCCATCTTTTATATGGAGAATATATTGTGAGCCAAATTTTCTTGCAAATGTGACAACTACACCAATGGTTCCAATTGGGTAAATGTCATTGTTCTCTGCAAATTCGTTGATTGTTGTGTCTGATTCGAAATGATATTCCAAGAAAATTGTGAGAACTTTTCCGACAACACTTGTTTCATTGAGTAATATAAACCGATCACAATCACCACGGTCATATATTTTTTTCGGTAATATATTGAAATTTGTAATGGATATCCCATTACCTGGCAAGATCTTCTCTGCATGTTTTTGGACAAGTTGTGTAGGGATAATAAGTGTAGTTGTCATCATGGATTCATTGTTTGTCATGTCTGCATGCATAATGCATCTACTTTTGTTTTCTTTGTCTAAGTAGGTGCTATACATGACCATTATGTCTCCAATGAACAGTTGTCCAGTTCACCGATTGTTCAATCCTTCTATTGATAGTATATTGGGTGGCATAATTTTAGACTTGGTGACATTTTTTTGAACAGGAAAAGTAATGTGAATGGAAGTCTATATATCTTTTTTTTTTTGCATCAATGTACATGTAGATTCACAATTTGGATAAAGTATGGAGGTTATAGTTTTGTAACCATAGCTTTTAGTCTCTGGACCTTGCACTATGTTGGGTGTTTCACTTGTACTCTTCGATACTTCTTGTGAACTAAAAAGCATGTGTTGTAGATGCAATCAACATATTTACCATGGAATAGATGAATAAATAACTAAGGATATTTGTTTCCTAAACATAGCAAGAGCATAATCTATGAATCTTTACCTTTGGCTTTGTCATTGTGTTGATGTTTGTGATAATTGACTACTCATGCCCATGCCACTTGTCCAACTGTTTTTGATGCAAACATGTGTACATCGAACATGACAACAACTAAATATGCATATGCATTGTATATTGTTCATAATTGATATGGATGTATATTAATCACATGCATTGTGTTTGATTTACTATTACTATCGGTATACCTTTTGGAATATTGTACTTCAGCTTCCTCTGCTATGGCACACAGGACCTCATCCTCATGTTCACTTAGTCTATTTTTTTTCAATGTAGCAATGTGGAGAATACAATGGACATGAAGCTAAGTTTCTATGTAGGAACACATGTAAGAAGATTAAATACAATTTTATTTATTTCAATGTAGCAGCATAGAAAATACAATTGACATGAAGATAACTTAATATGTAGAAAGATATGTAGTATCTACATATAAAAACAATGAGCTACAAATTAGTAGAATAAATATAGACAGAATAAATGAAATACAAAGCAATGGAGTATGGAATAAGTGTAGAAGAATGCACTTTTGTATGTCTTCTTCTACATTTTTTATTAAGAGTTCTTTGTATTGTCCAGTTATTCTATTTGTTTCAATGAAGGAAAGTACACAATACAGTGAACATGAATGTAAGTTGGTATGTAAGGAAAAAAAAGGAATATGTACATATAGTAAATTGGAACCAAAGGAATAGAGTAAGAGATAGTTTTAGAAGCATGTACCTTTTGTTTTTCTTGATCCATCTTTGTGGTTGTATAGAATCTTTTCTGTCCAAAATCGATTACAAACTAGAAAAAATTAAGAAGTTGGATGATCTTAGATGAATAATTTGGTTTTGTGCAACAAATTATCCAGATATGCTTTGAGACATGGAAATATGATTTTGTAATATGCTTGATGTATATTTCATAATTCAAGTACAATGCAAATTCTATCATTATTAGACCAGTATGTGTCTAAGATAAAGAGGGAGTATTGTGAAATGGGCACATTTGACCATACATGGTCAATAAGTGTGTTTTGTACATGGTTTATCTTATCCAAAAGAAAGTGGAGACTATAATTGCACATGTAGTTTTCTGATTCTTTTATTCTGGCACTATTTTGTAGGATGACAACATTGAAGTCTCCTAGAATTATAATGGTTTCCTTCAGATGTAAATGTTGTAATGCATTTAAAAAACATTCAGCATGTTGGGAAATGTTGCATGCAGAGCAACATAGAGATTCAATATTGAAATTTTTCATTCATGGAAGATTACTCTTGCTAGCACCATCTCAACATTTTTTTCTTCAAAATGCATATGCTCCAAAATTGTTACATGTTTTTTTACGAATATCATCACTCCATCTGTAATGTAACTTGATATTAAATTGTGATTTGGAAATTGCTTGTTTTACATGCATAATGCCATGTATGTTTCTTGCAAGCACAAAATATCATATTGCATTGTGTCATATTCATTGAGTATATCATTCATATGTGCATGTAGGTTGCACGTGTTAAGTGAGAGAATTGATAGAAATGAGTTTGTTTTTATGGATTGGTAATCATATTGTAGATGCGATTTTGCACTAGTCCAAAGGCATTGCATCTCGGTATCAACTTTATGTTTGACTTTGAAGTTATCTTTTTTAAGAGTGCTTAGAAAATACGAGTCTATGCTTCTGACACAGGATAGAGCTGTGTAAACAAGTCCATGTATTCGTATTCCAGCAGGGTCGAGCGAAACACTATCAAGTGTTATCCCTTGTGATCTATGGATGTACATTCACATGCAAGTTTAATTCGAAACAGTTTTTGAATATTTAGTTGACCTATCTTTGCCAATGTCGATACTAGTTTTGATATTCATAATATAGGTGTCCAATCATGTGAAGTGTTTGAATTATATAGATAAGATAACGTTTTTGCTTGTCGGTGGCCAATATGAGGGTCATGGAACTTAATCCAGAGTACATCAACTTTGTGTGTTTCAGTATAATCTTTGAGTATTCCATCACCATTCACCAAGCGATCCTGTGAATCATAGTTGCAGGCATATATTTCAACTAGCATGTCTAATTTCAGGACAAATTGCAAAGGCAAAATGGTTTTATGTTGATGGCATGGTACATTTCCATGGTTGTCTTCTTCAAGGTCAATTGAATTGATGATGATATCATTTCCAGGCATGAGTGATACCATGTACCTGTTATGCATTGCAACATCCTTATTATTGTAGAATAGGTAAGGGAAGGTTGGGTCTCTTGGTAAAGGTCGCATGCACCTTGAATTGATATATGTTAATTCATCACATGTTTGGTTGTTTGTCCACATTCTATTCAGAATTGCAATAAATGTTTCATTTGTCTGGCGCATTGTAGCATGTAATTCAAAGAACTTTATTTTGTCTTTCCAAAATTCATGTGTCATTGTTTTCATATTGACCATAGGTTGTTCCAATATTAGAGAATCTTGAATGGGTTGCACCTGGTAAATATCCCCATAGAATATCATGTCAATGTCCCCAAAGTATTTCGTGTGGACATGTTTTATGTTTCTCGGTCTATTGTCATGGAATATAAGAAGCAACATCCAATCAAAGATGCCTCATCTATGAAGATAAGTTGTAGTTCATCATACATCTTAGACATTGTATCTAACATTTCCTTGTTGTGTGGAAGAAAAGGTGACTTGTTAAAAGGCATTAACAATGCAGAGTGGACCATTGTTCCACTTGCATTATATGCAACTTTTCTTGTATATGCAACTATTAGTCCCTTTGGTTTCATAGGGTCAATCGAAGTGTTTGAATCATAGATTCATATAATCATTTGGAATAGTTCTTTCGTTGTGAATGTATTTATTTCTCGTGCCCCACCTGTAAGGAACAAGTGCACAAGAGTGTGCACGTTTAAGAGTTTTTTCATTGCAATGTACTTTAGTATTGCTTGTTTTTCTCGATTCAATAGTAGTCTAACTATGTAGTATTCGTCATTTTCGATAAAGAAAGGATGTTTTGTGACTTTAAACCCAAGATTGATATGTTTTTCAATGGTGGTTGCTCGAGGACGAGGAAAATATTCTTGCAAGTCATAGGACTCACAGAGAGTTCTAGTTGTTTTATGGCTTGTTAATGTCTCATCAACATTATCATGGTTTTCAAGTTCATCAAGTGCACTTTCTAAATCACCCCATGTTGGGTTTACATTGTATGTAAATCTAGCCTCATTTATTTCTATTGTAGTCTCATAAGTGATATATGCAGCTTCCTTTGTAGGGAAGTTATGTTTTAATGTGTTTTCATTTTGATCAAATGGAACGTACAACAATATTTTTTCTCTACAGAAGTTTTCATAGTCGATGTGTTTGTTGTATTTTACAAAGCGTATTACTTTTGGTTTTTTTATTTTTGATATGGGTGTACCTTTTTTTTTTTGTAATGTGATATGAATTATGCAAGGAAGATATGATTAATAGGAGGTGGATGTTGAGGTAGTAATCAATAATAGAGCAACATATCACGTCCTCTAAATTATCAGGCTCTTGTTCTAGCAAATATGGTGGTTTAAGCACAAATGTGTGTGTTTCAAGTGGAGATGTGTTTATGAAGACACATTTCCTTGAACTATAGTTCAGATTCAGGGAAAGTGAAATGTGGACTGCTTATTGAGAAGACATTTTTTGAAGATTAAGTAATTTATTTCCAAGTGTACATATCATGTGCATAGCATCAATTTGACTTTTTTCATGTTCTCTGTGTATTCTTCTTAATGCACTTGTCATAGATGTGTCAATATTTGTCATTTACGAGGTACAATATGATGCCACAACATATGCATTGAGGACATACTCTGCATCTATATTTGCATTCAACATAATTGGCATGTCCTTGGAGAAACGGTTGTTCCAAATATGTGAAAGTTTTCATTTAAGGAAAATTGTTGGTTGATTAAGTTTAGATTGTATCACTTGGATGTACTCATCTTCTGTTAGATTTAGTTCTACCAAGATGTCTTCAAATATCATTAAGTCATCGAAGTCTCATTGTTCTAGAAATGAGAACAAATATTTTGATTTCTCAATGAGAACATTGTCCTCTAAACTAATTGGTTCTATGATTCTTGTTGTTCTCATTGGCGGCATGGGGAAGTTGTATCTACAATGTGAATTCTTTCATTTTTTATAGCTTCTTGTATGGTAATGTCTATGAACTTTGGCAAGTTCTAGATCCAAATGGTATGTGTTGCATGTTACGTATTTGTCCAGAAACTACTCGATTTGTGAGTTGTTGTCATTTCCATAGACCGGTGCACCCTCTATCCATAACAGTGTGTGGTCATGCTCACTCCCTCTATTTTGGAACTCAATCACAAAATAGTAGTTCAATATTTTTCTGAAGAGTGTTCCATCATGACATATCAATTTCCTCAAATCATTTACTTTATGTATATATTAATGAGTACATGTCACTGGGTCTTTTCTTATGAGGTAGTCAATGTCATCATTTTTCAATGCATCAGTTTATTTTTTCCTTTTCCTGTTCATATATAATGCAGACACCATAGTTACCAATGGACCCCAGTGATGCTCTGCACTTGTAAATTTGATGAAAAACTTTGGGGGTCCCAATTTTCGGATCATCCCAATTTTTGAAATCTATGTATCCAATATCAGATTTTAGGATTTTTTCTAGGTTTGCTTTGTACTTGACATCTCTGGACAATAACTTTCTTCCTCATAACTGGCCTTTTCTTATTCGCACCGGCATGAAAGAGAGAACTTTCTCAATTATTATGTGCATTGTTTTGAAAAACAAATTTGTTATGTGACAAGAGAAGTCGCCGCTTGAATCTGGCAGTTCCCATCGAACTATTTTTTGGTAGTTGAATCGTTATGTGATGTCGCTGGCATGTGGATCTCGATAGAATAGTGTTGGGAAGTTCACTTCCTCAAAAAATTTGTCCTTGAATATTCCAAGTGGGTGTTTCCCTTCATCAGATGCAATTTCGACAATATTGTCTTGCAAGTCATGAATGCATTGTCAGTCAGTGAATCCATGTATCAACGTTTTAGTAGGGCTTCCATCTTCTGATTCATCACTTGTATAAAATTCACTAGTAGTGTCAAAATTTTGTGCAGAGTTTTCATTTCCTTGTTCAAGAACATGGTTCCAGTTATCATTTATACAAAAATTTTGTGCTTTGTACAAGGTCCTGGAACATAATTCTTTTAATGCTTTCATGACAATGTGCACATGCACTCTACCTGTCTAGTATGCATTCTTCTACTACAATTTTTTTTTGAGAGCTACAATAATTTTCATAGTTTCACTCATGAATTGTGGCATCCCTTTTTGCACCACATCTAGTTGGACATGCACATTAATAATTGATCATGTTAAGCCCATTTGGGGTCGTTCATATCCCCAGGGTCTGATTTGTGCAAATGCAATTCGTAGAGACACAAGTCTCTCTTAAAGTTTTGTAAGTGTACTTACATATGGTAGTGGTTTTTTACATCTTATTTGGTCAGGTGTTGCAAATTGAGACAATTTTCCATTTTCAAGTGATCGTTTGCATGGAAGACATTTTTTTCTAGTCGAAAATGTTCTATCATTTAGTGTCAAGATGATGTATTCTTTTTGCAAGTCAGGGGTGAAAGACTTAGCGTTTTTTGCAAAATTCAATTCTTCGCAAATCGTGCATGCAATGGAAGGAGTGTCTTTAATATGTTTCATATAGGTTTTCTTTGCATCTCTCTTTCCTAGACAAGGATGTGTAGCAAGTGTTTTTTGGTTTCAATGCTAGTATTTCACAGTGTTGGCTCTAGTTTACGATATGTGATTTTTTCCTCTCGGTCAGTATCATGACCATTGTGGGATATGTAGTTGCACCTTTTTCTCTCATGTATGTGTTGTTTCAACATGTGGTAGGTTAACTTATTGTTTCCACTCGAAACTAGTTTCACTTGTTGACAAGCCATCTTGAAGGTGGAATCAACATTTGGTACAAGCATTGCCTCCTCACCATCTCGATGGTGCAAACGATGATGTTCTTTGTCATTGGACATGCGATGTTTGTGTTCAATAGGAAGTGTTTAAATGTGCTTGTGTTGTGTACACACAAATGTTTTATGTTGTTATATGTGAGTTTGTGTTTCTTGGTCGAGCTCCCTTTCACCTCATGATGATCGATTGTACAATTCATAGATCTAGATGGAAGTGCACCAATGTATTTATTTCTTTCACGTATGACCTTTTTCAAGTTGTGATAAGTCATTCTACATTTTTTGTTTAAGCTCTCTATGACCTGATGACAATTGGTATGAGTTTCATCATGATTAGACAATATGCAACGCTTATGTAGATTCGATGTGGTTTGGTTAATATGGACAGTGGATCTTGAACTGGAAGTATTTATTATCAAAGGTTGATAATGGATGTGTGGCGTATATGTTTTCAATGATATGATGTCAATTGTTCGATCGTAGTTTGAATCAATACACTAGAAATAGATAGTACTGTTTGAAATGGTTGACCATACCTAGATATTTACTCTAAATATGATAGATATCCATTGTAAACGAAATGTCCCACCCTCTATATTTCCTTTCTCATATGGAATTTCCATGTTTACAAGGTATTGTTGCCAACTTCAAATTGTCAATATACTTTCTATGATATATGGTAGAAGGTGTCGATGCAACGAGTTAAATTCATATTGACTACCACCTATAATTTCATTGCAAAAGGATTGCACAGTTTAAAGGTGCAGCGAGTGCACATCAAACTTTGTTGCTATCAATAGCAAATTGCATTGAAAAATTTGTCTCCACAAGTATATGTAATAGTTGTTGTTATGTTCAATGCATGAGAGTGTATATGATGCATAATTCGTTTCCAATGTGATTGAAGGTCTTTGCAGGTGAGGGACAAGTAAATATCAGATCCTCCAAGATTGCATATGGATAATTTTTTATAGATTAGTGGTTAATAATGACCACTTAGAGGATTGGGATCATGGAATAAGATGCAATATGGATCTCTAGATACAGTTTTGTTGAATAGTAGATATCTTCTTTTTCTTGTTAATGACCAAATTTCAATTGATATATTCAACCACTTGGCCAACCACCATATAGAAAATGTATCTCCCCAAATTCCTCTCTCATGTGGAGGCAGAGTTGTAGATGCAGACAACCGCATCTTTGAAATATACATATTGGCATCATGTATTCCATGAAATTGGCAAAGAAAATCATATGCCAATTCATATTGATATGAATCTGATGCCTCAACGTTGCCATTTTCTAAACAGTACAAGAAATGATCTATCAATCCATTGTGCATCTCGGTCGAGGAATAACTGAAGTGAAATAGAACTTGAAATGCATTGAAGAGGAAATCTCCCGAAGTATACGAGAATGCATCTAATCTGAAAAGGACATTGTTATGCAATACCTGGTTGATATTGTCATGTACAATGGAGTCTGTATCTATTTGATAGCACTCAACATCTATTAATTTCTCCATATTTTAAGTTGTTCTTTTCAAGATGTTTCTTAGCTATGTTTAGATAATATGCAAATAGCAAAGAAATATAACTATAAGTTCGCAACCACATACCAATTATGCTATGTATCCTTCAACCTTTTTCGTTTCAAATTAAGTGCTCCATGGTAACTGTTATAGAATATGACAAAAAAAAAAATATATAGTTAGTGCTCAACCATGTAACACCCCGTTTCCCCCAGTTTGTAAAAATAACTGGACTGGCCAAGAACTGTGGCAAACTCAGAAATGTGAATATGTGATGTGAATGGAACTTGTGGAAAAGGTCGACGAATGTGAATAATATTATGAATTTATATTGCAGGAATATTGAGAGGGGATATGCTGAAAAAGAGACCACGATGGCTGGAGAAAGGCGGTGGAAGGCACCTGGAAAGGTGGTGTTAACTTCCACCGAAAATCAATACCGTATTTGGACTTCACTGGCCCGGAGAACCAAAAGCGGCTCGCTGGCCCCGAATTAAATGTCTCGCAGGCTGGTAGGTAGATGGCTCCTCAGGAATTAATGAGGGATGGGAGGTGAACCGCCCATCCGTAGAGCCGTCAGGCCTGGCTAGCGTGAGGGAAATCGCGCCATGCGCAACCTCGCAAGAGGATAAGGCATGGGGGAGAAGCTATTGGGGGCAGATGCGAGGGGAGAAAGAGAACTCTGGCGATATGTAGAGTGAGTGATAGCAGAGAGGAAGGAGAGTAACCTTTGCTCCTAGTCACTAGCAAACAAAGATGCAGTCTCACAGCATCGTGGTATCAGCTCGGGGGTGGCTAGTGGTAAATCCACTAGGAGTCGCTGAGCCTATGATTGGGTGGAAACGAGCACCCCTATCAGCAGTTGCATAACCCCTGGTGTTACTTTCTGATAAGTGTTTTTCCTTTGGCATCTTTAAATATATGTATTCTGACATTTATGATCATAAGCTATGAAATTGTGAATGATTTCATTATAAGAATGTCTGTATGGTGTCTTGATTAGTACTGGTAGTTGTATGTCTATATGGAAAGACTACGTATGGCTTATGTTCTCATAAATCATTATTTATATGCGTACTGATCTAATTCAGACTTCACGTCTGGTTCTCGGGAGAGTGATACCCTTATCTGGCTCAGATAGTACCCTGGGCAAACCTCCCCATAGAGATACCCTTCTTGAAAAGTCCATCAAGAACCTAGAAGGAGGACGTGAAGGCGTAAGGCCTTAAGAAATCCCTGATAAGTATCGAATCGACGAACGAGATCCCATCGGGAGATCAATGGTCACTCACAACCGTCAGATTAGAAGAAGAAACTGGAGTGTTAAGCACCTTAACCTTGAATAGGTGTTGATCGACGGACGAGATCGCGTCAAGAAATCTGTGGTCACACAGGACCGTTAGATTGGTAGGATAAAGTAGGGTGTTAAATTCCCTACCACCTTGTCTTTCTGTGTCTTCATGGGTAGCGAAGAGATCGGGACCGTAGATCCCCAAGGTCCATGAGAGCATCCGGACCGTTAACCTTTCCATGTCCAGGAAGTCGTGGGAGAGCACACAAGTTAGGAACCTGTCTGAGTCGTCAGATCTCGGCTGGAAAACCCAACAACCATTGGATCTGTCAGGAGATACCTGAGGGTTAAACCCCCAGTGAATAGGGGTGAAAGCCCCAAAATAGATCTAGATCGTCTGATTAAAGGAGGCCACGTGTCATGAGATTTCCCATTTCGGGAAATCGGGAATCGCGAACTTGGGAGTTCTGGTGACAAGAGATCAGGACTTTCCAGGGTGGAAACCCTGAGATAGATCTGGACTGTCCGATTTAAGGAGGCCACGTGTCGTGAGATTTCCCATTTCGGGAAATCGGGAATCGCAAACTCGGGAGTTCTAGTGATGAGAGATCAAGACTTTCCAGGGTGGAAACCCCGAGACATATCTGGACCGTCCGATTTAAGGAGGCTACGTGTCGAGAGATTAACCACATAGGGAAACTGGGGATCAAGGATTCGGGAGTCCTGTGGTCGAGAGTTCGGACTCTCGTGATGATAAGTCCCGATGAACGGATGAGATTCTTTCGGAGGATATCAGGGTCTATATCAACCGTCAGATGTGAGGAAGAGATGTCGAATTTAAGTTGGGGCGCGAATGCACCTTAGGGTAAGTGGCGAGCAGATCTGGATGGCCAGAGTCCACCTGCCCAGATCTACGATTGAGGCTTCATTCCGAAGCCCCCTTGTTGTTCTACCTTTAGTGGTGAGGGGAGGTTCCATAATCGAATGCTCAACTCTTGAACGATCAGGATTAATTCACCTTGATCAACGGTGCTCAGGCGAATTCTGGACCCCCCTTGCCATTCTACCTTTAATGGGGGGGGTCTGGAATGGTGTGGTGTGTGAAGCAGGACCCGTCTCCTGTCACATCGCCCTCCATGTCGCGCTTACCTCTTGCCACCTATACTCCACTCAACTACGCGATAGGGCCCGTTCCTATTGGCCAGTCGCTAAGCCTGTTGGGATTTGTCCCTATTGGCCAGTCGCTATCCCTGTCAGGGTTTGCCGGTTGCAGAGTCGAACGATTCAACAATCCTGTAGCGCCGAGTCATGAATTATTGAGAAGCGCCATGGTTATTTGACCTGTGATCATGATCCATGATCACATGGGAGTAGACAGAGAAAGAGCTAGCTTACGCTAGGCCTCCACAGATATTTTGGGGGCTCTGATTCTGCAGAAAGCAACGAAAGATTTGATTATGGTAGTGGGTGAGTTACAAATTGGTATCAGAGCATGGCTACAACACTTGGCCTGCTTGGGCTCATGAACGAGTTGTGCATGAGCTCCGTTCAAAGAACTCCTAAGAGGAGTAACCCCCTAACTTAACTCTCTTATCCAGGATCAAAACTTGGAAACGAGAACCCAACTGTGTATGCATGTGAAAGAGTTATGAATTTATGCGCAGGTTATAAAAATGTATCTAACTCTTAACTAATAACCAACGTTTGTCTTTTCACACAAGTGGACGATCAACCACAGGAATTTATAGACACAAAGAATGGTGACTCACCAAGAGATGGGAGAAGGCTCCCACAATAGAGACGAAGAGTATGACGAAAGAAGAGCAATAGGGACCCCTCCAGATCTAGCTGAGACTGTGAGGAGTCTCATGATTGAATTGCAAAGCTGCAAGGCCAACAATGAAATGATGATGAAAGAATAAGAAAAGAAAACTGAAATTAATGTAGTTTTACTGAAGAGCTTATCCGACCTACAACGACAAATGCAGCATGAACCCAAGATGCAGAAACATGGTCATATCAGTGACCATACTGAGAGGAGCACCTCAAGGAAGTTCCACCCTAGAGATAAAGGATCAGTACCAGCCAATTCCTCTGAGAAGGAA
>JZKD02S0016361.1:196774-226062 GCA_000966675.3 Picea glauca
AGAGTGGGACCTGTAGCCTATCGGCTAGCACTTCCTCCCACAGTAAAAGCACATAATGTTTTCCATGTTTCATTATTGAAGAAATATGTACATGATGTTAATCATATAATTGAATAGTCTGTGATCTAGGTGGAACCAGAGGGAGAATTTCTACCAGAACCCCAATGCATATTGGACAGAAAGGAAACCCCACTACGGAATTGAACCATTGCACAAGTCAAGGTGCAGTGGAAACATTTTGGCCTAGATGAGGCTACATGGGAAATGGAGGATGCCATGAAATAGGCATATCCGATTTTGTTTGCATCTGAACATGCATGACATGTTGATATATAGAACATCAAGGACGATGTTCCTTTAAGGGGGAGGGATTTGTAACACCCTATTTCCCCCAGTTTGTAAAAATAACTGGACTGGCCAAGAACTGTGGCAAACTCAGAAATGTGAATATGTGATGTGAATGGACCTTGTGGAAAAGGTCGATGAATGTGAATAATATTATGAATTTATATTGCAGGACTGCTGAGAGGGGATATGCTAAAAAAGAGACCACGATGGCTGGAGAAAGGCGGTGGAAGGCACCTGGAAAGGTGGCGTTAACTTTCACTGAAAATCAATACCGTATTTGGAATTCACTGGCCCGGAGAACCAAAAGCGGCTCGTTGGCCCTGAATTAAATGTCTCACAGGTTGGTAGGTAGATGGATCCTCAGGAATTAACGAGGGATGGGAGGTGAAATGCCCATCCGTAGAGCCGTCAGGCATGACCAGGGCGTGGGAAATCATGCCACACGCAACCTCGCAAGAGGATAAGCCGTGGGGGAGAAGCGATTGGGGGAAGATGCGAGGGGAGAAAGAGAAATTTGGTGATATGCAGAGTGAGTGATAGCAGAGAGGAAGGAGAGTAATCTTCGCTCCTAGTCAATGGAAAATAGAGACGCAGTCTCACAGCATCGTGGTCTCAGTTTGAGGGTGGCTAGTGGTAAATCCGTTGGGATTCGTTGAGCCTACGATTGGGTGGAAACGAGCACCCCTATCAGCAGTTGCATAACCCCTGGTGTTACTTTCTGATAAGTGTTTTTCCTTTGGCATCTTGAAATATATGTATTCTGACATTTATGATCATAAGCTGTGAAATTGTGAATGATTTCATTATAAGAATGTTTGTATGCTGTCTTGATAAGTACTGGTAGTTGTATGTCTATATGGAAATACTACGTATGGATTATGTTCTCGTAAATCATTATTTATATGCGTACTGATCTAATTCAGACTTCATGTCTGGTTCTTGGGAGAGAGATACCCTTATCTGCCTCAGATAGTACCCTGGGTAAACCTCCCCATAGAGATACCCTTCTTGAAAATCCCATCAAGAACCTGGAAGGAGGACGTGAAGGTGTAAGGCGTTAAGAAATCCCTGATAAGTATCAAATCGACGGATTATATTCCATTGGGAGATTGGTGGTCACTCATGACCGTCAGATTGGAAGAAGAAAATGGAGTGTTAAGCGCCTTAACCCTGAATAGGTGTTTATCGACGGACGAGATCTCGTCGGGAAATCTGTGGTCACACATGATCGTTAGATTGGTAGGATAAAGTAGGGTGTTAAATGCCTTACCACCTTGTCTTTCTGTGTCGTCGTGGGTAGCGAAGAGATCAGGACCGTAGATCCCCAAGGTCCATGAGAGCATCCAAACCGTTAACATTTCCACATCCAGGAAGTCGTGGGAGAGTACACAAGTTAGGAACCTGTCTGAGCCATCAGATTTCGGCTGGAAAAATCGACATTCGTTGGATCTGTCAGGAGATACCTAAGGGTTAAACCCCCAGTGAATAGGGGCGAAAGCCCCAAAATAGATCTAGATCATCCGATTAAAGGAGGCCACGTGTCGTGAGATTTCCTATTTCGGGAAATCAGGAATCACAAACTCGGGAGTTCTGGTGACGTGAGATCGGGACTTTCCAGGGTGGAAACCCCGAGACAGATATGAACTTTTCGATTTAATAAGGCTACGTGTCGAGAGATTAACCACATCAGGAAACCGAGGATCGAGGATTCGAGAGTCCCGTGGTCGAGAGTTTGGACTCTCATGATGATAAGTCCCGATGAATGGACGAGATTCTTTCAGAGGATCTCAGGGTCTATACCGACCATCAGATGTGAGGAAGAGATGTCGACTTTAAGCTAGGGTGTGAATGTGCCTTAGGGTAAGTGGAAAGCAGATCTGGATGGCCAGATTCCACCCGCCCAGATCTACGGCTGAGGCTTCATTCTAGAGCCCCCTTGTTGTTATACCTTTAGCGGTGAGGGGGGGGTCCAAAATAGAATGCACAACTCTTGAACGGTCAGGATTAATTTGCCTTGATCAACGGTGCTCAGGCGAATTTCGAACCCCCCTTGCCATTCTGCCTTTAATGGGGGGGGTGGGGGGGTCCGAAATGGTGTGGCGTGTGAAGCAGGACCCGTCTCCTGTGACGTTGCCCTCCGTGTCATGCTTGCCTCTTGCCACCTATACTCCACTCAACTGCGCAACAGGGCCCGTTCCTATTGGCTAGTCGCTAACCCTGTTGGGATTCGTCCCTATTGGCCAGTTGCTAGCCCTGTCGGGGTTCGATGGTAGCAGAGTCGAACGATTCGACAGTCCTGTAGCGTCGAGTCGCAAATTACTGAGAGGCGACATGGTTATTTGACCTGTGATCATGATCCACGATCACATGGGAGTAGACAGAGAAACAGATAGCTTACGCTAGGCCTCCGCAGATATTCTGGGGGCTCTGATTCTGCAGAAAGAAACGAAAAATTTGATTATGGTAGTGGGTGCGTTACAAACCATATAGAAAAGATAATGCAAATAAAACAATAGTATAAACTTTCTAAGTACAAAGACTTAGTATTTAAGACATATAATTTTTAAAATTATTTTAGTTGTGCATCTTATAAGCATTTCGGTAGTCATTGTATATAGATTTACAATCACATTCATCATTTAATTTCATCTCCACTCTTCACAAATTAACACTAAATAGATATGAAACAACTTGTTTTTGTCTCCCACTCAGAACACTCACATAGATGGTATGTGGGATAAACAAAAGGGGAAGAATTAGGCGTTCATGGAATTTTACCATAGGAATGGAACCAACACATAGCAAAACTTCTCAAGGTTTCAATTATATTACAAGATGAAGAAGATATTCTAAGTTGTTTCAATTATCTTACAAGATGAATACGATATTCTAATATTGGGCATTGGGGCACTCATCCTGAGACAAATTAGTGAATTGTCCATTTAGGTTACAAAGAATCATTTTTACAAGACGAGGTCCAGATGTGGAAATGGTGATGGAAGATGCTTTGGAAGACCCAAATTTGAGCATAAAACTAACAATTATATGTGGTTTTCCTCAGAGAATAAAATCTTTCCCTGTCATAATCTGCAAAGAAGGGATGGCAAGGTCCTCATAGATGATTTATCCGCAATGAAAACTATGAATTCATCTAACAAATCCATGTGCACTTCCATTTTCCAAAGATCTATGATATGATGTCCAGGACATGAAAGTGGACATATGTGATTGGAATGGGACATCTCAGAAAATGCATTAAATGTATGGTTTCAAGAAAATAAAGATGAGGAGAACATCCCATTTCCTTTTTTGTATGTCAGTATGGTTGTGAAAGAGGTGGGTTTTGTATCGAGAATTGACATTCATGCGCATTGTTTGAGGCCATTGGAGATAACTGAATGTGTAGACAGTAAGGGGATTAATGTTTGGTTGCCTCTCATTTCCGAAATGAATCTGAGACATCGATCAATTTTGCAAATCGCGATCTGGCTGACCCTACTATTTTAGTGCCCCTGCTAAAGTTTTATCATTCTGCCAAATTTTGAAATTCTTCTAACCATACCTAGACATGGCACCAATTCAGGACTTCAAGAGTTTTTAAATGTGAAGCGTGAAAGTATCCCGAAGTTACTTTCTCCTCGAGCCATTAACTCATGCCTACTTTTAATTAACCCGATATTACTTTAACCATCCTTATCAAGGACTTCGGGACTTTGGCTACTGTGAACTTCTAAATTTTTTGAATGCAAAATTTGTACAACTTCTAGAGAAGTACTAGCCCATATTAGTATGGACACGTGAAATAATTTTAGGATGGCCACCGTGCATATGGGACCCCGAAAGACAATTAGCTAGGCTAATTAAATCAAACAAAAATAATAACCAAAGCTCATCGGTGCCAAGTGTCCACCATGCCGCAAACCATGGCATGTGGTTAACCATGTCTCATCTACATAAATAATAACTATCTACACAAGTGATAAATTCCTCAAATCTTCCCACGTCGACAAGCCATTTGTCACATTCCTAATCTCTTCATTACCTTATGAATTTCCATCTGTCTTTACATCTTTCTCACTAGCTTCGATCTGTAATTGTTTTTCTACCCTTTACGCCTACAGTTTATCACTTTGGTAAACAAAGGCAGTGAACATAATGTCTTTCAATGACTACACAAGAGGGTGATTTAGTACCATCCTTCAGTTGATAGAATGACTTGCAATGTATGCACAAGAGGGTAAACCAATACCATCCCGGCACCGAGTATGTGAATATGTAAGGTATTCTCTATGCAACAAAAATTCTTGTCAGTAGTTTTAAGAGCTATTAAATAACATTGCATTGATTAAAACTTTTGGACCCTTATCCTAATCCTCCAGGATCCCTTGATTTTACTGAACCTATTGATAATCCCCCTAATCCTACGATTACAGATCTTGTTTCTCACAAGTTTATTTATCCCCATCCCATAATCTACAAAGAAACCGTTGTTTTAACTCCACTTCCCACTAAGAATTTAATTTGACAACAAAGGAGAAACAAGAACTAATGTTTGGACATGGGTCATTTTGTGTTTTATATCCATCCTCCACCAAAGATTTGCATTTTAGGTCCTACAACTTCTTTTTTATAAATTATTGAAATATGGCACTGATAAAAATGGATAAGGACCGACAATGATGTCAAATTTTCTTGCATCTTGCTTAACTTTTCACCATACCTAGCCCTTATATACCTAGCTGCACTTTTCTTCTACAAGAACATCTTGAAAAGGTAAAAAGATTTCTTGTTCAACACTTTTCAGGGATAGTAATACATTCTTGTTTTTGTGATCTCAGTAGTCACATTTAAGGATGTTCTGTAAGAGCATTTTCACTTGGTTATTATTTCTAGATTGTTTTATATGTATCATTCTTCTAGATTTTGGAATTATTCTAACCATACTTAAACATGGCGCCAATTCGAGACCTCGGGAGTTTTTTAAATTTGAAGCGTGAAAGTATCCCAGAGTGAATTTCTTTTGGACTCATTAAATTTTGCCTACTGTTAATTAGCCTGATACTAATTTAACCATCCTTATCAAGGACTTTCAGACTTCGACTATTTGGCACTTCGGTAGTTCCTGATTGCATAATTTGTACAACTCTCAAAGTAGTATGGGCCAGAGTAGTACAAACACATGCAATAAATGCAGGTTGGCCACCGTACATGTGGGACTCTGAAAGACAACTAGCTAGACTAATTTAATCAAGCAAAAACAATAACAAAACATCGTCGGTGCCAAGTGTCCACCATGCTGCAAACCTTGACATGTGGTTAACTATGTCTCATCCACGTAAATAATAACCATCTATGAAAGAGATAAGGTCCTCAAATCCACCGATGTATACAATCCATTTGTCACCTCCCTAAGCTCTTTGTTACCTTATGCACTACCATTTGTATTTACACCTTTGTCACTGGGATCTGATCTAGAATCATTTTTCTACCCTTTACGCCTACAGTTTACCCCTTTGGTAAACACAGGAAATGACCATAATGGCTTGCAATGGCTACACAAGAGGGTTATTTTGTACCATCCTTTAGTTGACATATCGACTTGAAACATCTGCACAAGAGGGTAAACCAACACCATCCCAACGTCGAGTATGTGAAGATGTAAGGTATGATCTATGCAACAAAAAACCATGTTAGTTGTTTTAAGAGGTATTGATTAGTATTGTATTGGTTAAAACCTGTGGACCCTTAGCGTAATCCTCTAGGATCCCTTGATTTTCCGGAACATATTGATAATCCCCCTAATCATGCAATTACACATATTTTTTCTCACAATTCTATTGATCCGCATCCCATAATCTACAAAGAAACCAGTGTTCAAACTCCACTAACCACTAAGAATTTAATTTTCCCTTTTATCTTCATCATCCACCTAGGATTCACATCTCAAGTTCTGCAACATTTTTTTTATAACCTACTGAAATATGTCACTAATAAGGATGGGTAAGGACCGACAATGTTGTTGAATTTTCTTCCAGCTTACTTAACTTCATACCATACTTAGTCCTTCTATACCTAGCTTCATTTTTCATCTACAAGAACATTTTGCAAAGGCGAAAATCTTTCTTGTTCAACACTTTTCGGGGATAGCAATACATTATTGTTTCTTTGATCCCAATAGGCACATTTAAGGATGTTCTGTAAGATCATTTTCACTCAAGTATTATATATATATATATATATATATATATATATATATATATATATATATATATATATATATATATATATATATATTGATTTATTTTTATTTTCAACACCTTCTAGTATTGAACATTCCTACCTGCAAACTGTAAATAGTAAACAACAAAAAACGAATAGGAATGAAACCATGGTATTGAAACTTACTCGTGAATGGTGAAGGACAAAATCGCAGGTGCAATTGTGGGTGAAAGATCTCAACCTTGCAAACTACAACAAAAGGTCCAATTGTGGATGCAGGACCTCAACCTTGCAAATTTGAAGCAAACAAGGGTGCAAGATTTCAACCCTACAAAGTGAAAGAGCAGGTCTAACTGTGGGTGGGGGACTTCAACCTTGAAAAGTTGAAGCAAACAAGAGAAAGCAATAAACAACAAACCAATGAGAAAGCACCAAGAGGTCCAATTGTAGCTATAGGACCTCAACTTTGCAAAGTTGAAGAAAACAACAATAAGTAGCATCCAACGAACCAATGAACCAACGAGAAAGCAACAACCAGTGAACCAGTAATGTCGGTGGACAACAATATTTCCCAAATTCACTGAATACAAGATTGTATCGAACATTTGGAGGAAAATATATTGTGACATGCATGGTTAGTAAACATTTAAGGCTGTCATGCTTGTTAAGTAAACATTGAAGGATGTCATAACTGTTTAAGGGCCTCACACTATGTAAACATTTAAAAATGAATGCATTTTGGTAGGCCTATTTAAGTACTTAAAAATGAGTGTCAATGCTCAAAACTTTGGATATGTAAACATTTAAATAAAAATAATTAAAATTCAAAAAGAGTGTAGATGATCAAAACTTTGGATATGTTACCATTTAAAACATTGAGACTAACGAAGCTGGCAATAAGACTTCGAATCTATTCTCCAATGAGATGATGACATATAAGGTTTTTTCTATTATATAAAAAATAATGTTGTTAGTTCTCTCGTTCGAACAATAGAGATTATGCAAAAATTTATAGTCAAAGGACAAATTAATATGAATTCAACAAATCATCGATCGCTATAGTCCCTCTACACCTTCGGTGGGGACTAATAAGAATAAATTTTCACTACTGGGATAGTGAAACATGGCATTGGACAGTTCTTAAAATGTTACGGGTTGAAAGAATTTGTCATCTTTGTGGCACTAAAAGGGTTGAAAATGAAAAGAACTCTCTTAGAGTATTTTTAAATCACAATTTCAAATATTTGTTACACAACATCCTTCCTAACCTTTTAATCCATCAAAACTATAGTTAGCTTCCCTTACCTTTCTAAACAATTTTTTTTTAAAGAAATCCATGCAATTCCTTACCTTACCTAAAGTCATCTTTGTGACATTATGATGGTTAAAGATGAAAAACATTTTTTATTAAAGTATCTTTCAATCACAATTTCAAAATATTTGTTAGAACACAAACCTTCCTAACCTTTTAACTCATCGAAACTATGGTGAGTTAAGAATGTTTTTTTTTTCATGTTTTTGGAACACAAAAATAAAATTGAAAAAAAAAACATGTAATTCTTTTATTTTCTTTAACTTTGAAAAACCAAATTTGATCACAAGTAGATGTTAATCATGTAATGTCCCCATTTTGGGACATTATAACATTACAACATTTCAGAGTGTTATGCCTACCCAAGTAGCCAGATAGGGGTGAGAGAGTTCGAGAGATACTGAGGGGTTTATTTGGGCCCGACTTGCATTGTTCATCATCAGGATCCATTCCGCACAGCTTAGCTTTGGTTTCATTGCATTCCGACAATTTCCATAATTTTGAGTTATTATGGGTCATATATTAATTAAATTCACTAAGAAGGTTATAATGGGCATATTAGTTGGAGAAACCTCTTAGTGTGATATCTCATCAGAATCAGGAAGAAGAGCACTACAGGATAAGATGGTGAGAAGTGACTTTCAATGGCTAGAGAAGCCATAAGGATGGATACATCACTTTTTAGAGGTAAAATGGTTAATTAATTAATTAATTAAGTGATTTAATCATGGAATAAGAAAATAAAGTAAAAGTCACTTGGAGGGAAGAAGTCAACAGTGAATTAGGGTTTCAACAGTGATTTAGGGTTTTGGAAGTCAACAGTGAATTAGGGTTTCAGCAGGGATTTAGGGTTTTGGAAAGCTATAAAGGAAGGGTCAGCAACCTAATTCATGATTATGCAGATTATGACTTGTCATTGAGGAGAGAGGCGCATCTCAGGAGAGATAGTTCAGTGGATTCCAGGAGTAAGACACCAGTTGGCTAATTTTGGTGTTGAGAGACACACCCTAGTCACTAGGAAGATCATTCAAGTCTTCCATCATTCTTCAGCAATAGTTACACAGTGTTCAGCAGCAAGGGCACATTCATCTAGAGTGAGGATGCATCTTCTAAGAGGGTTTTTAGTCGACTTACCCCATCCAGGGGGGATTTCAAGATTTCCCTCCGACCCATTTGAGAGGAGGGCAAGGCACATCTTTTACCTGGTTCCTCATCATATTCCAGCGAGGAAATCAACTGGGACACATTTTCCAGACTTGGACATGAGACACTTTTTACGGGCACATTTGGGGTTCTAGAGCGAGCATCAGACCAGATTCAGGGAAACCCTTCTGACCCATTTCCCAATAGACCAAGGCAGTCGTTTTGAGACATATCTCATTTGATTTTGATGTTGGAATCACTAGGATGCATTTTCCCAGAAGAAGAGGGGTGCATTCCCTCAGGGGTATCCATCCGAGGTCCAGACTCATCAGCAGAGGGCTCTGACAGATGCCAGTACTGAGGACTAGAGTAGGGCACATCATTTGGGGTAGTTTCCAAGCCATTCCAAAAAGTACAGCTCCCAGGGGAACTTTCCAGACTTCCAGCAGTTACCGTCAGAGCTACCATAGTCCCAGCGCATCCATTGATTCCTCAGTGCTCCCATATTCTGGGTATTATCTTTAGTTTCTTATTTGTATTCTAGCTAAGATCCTTTGTCTGTTGATTTAGTCGAGTATTCTCAGTTTATTCAGCCACATTCGACCATTTTTGTAATCCGCAGAGATATCATAATACAAACTTTGCAGTCATTTATCACATTTATTATTTGTATGATCATTTATATGTTGTAAACCATTGATCCTACACACACATTAGCAGTGTTTCCTAGACTAGCCACGTCATGAACATTACAGTGGTATCAGATCTGGTTTTCCTGCCAGCCTAAGGGGAAAATCAGATAAGGATGTAGATACATCATTACCAGCGAGTGGATTGACAGGAGCATAGATGGAGCCTACACCCATTAGATGCAGGGAGCGTTGCTATAGTTGCAAAGTTCCTTGGAAGCCAAATCATCGATGCAGGGGTAAAGGGAAGGTGCACATTGTTGAGGTGCACTATGACAATGAGGATGAAGAGATGCATGTGAATGCAACCATAGATGCATATTTAGAGCAATCCGATAAGGGTAGTGAGTCTTGCGCATCTGAGGGACAGTTGTTGGGACAGGATGATATCGCATATCCTTCATCTTCCCCATCAGGTAATGTTGAGGATTCAACACTTCAACATAGTGGTGACACTTGTGAGGATTCATATGTGTTGGCACTTAAACATGATGATATTAGGAGGTTGGATGACCTACCGATAGATGTATAAATGGCTTCCAGGAAGTCATGTATGGAGAATGATGAGCTTCCTATGATGAGTGAACCACATTTTTCATCTTCTCAGTCACCTATGCTAGCTATGACACATGAAGATATCAGTGTCATTCCTGATATGGTAGAGGAGCCTTGTGTGGGGATTGTACACAAGGAACATATGGATCTGCAAACCCAGGAGGAGAGGTATGGGTTGGAGATAGTTGACCTTACACATACCTATAAGTATGAGGAGAGTGAACCACCACTCTTGGAGATTCCATTGATGGACCAGGTTGTGGAGAGCAATAACTTGTTGGGACACTCACTCCCAAGATTGATCTACAATGATGAGGATGCACTCCTTATTGGTCGGAATGACCATAGCACATGTCTGGACACATCTATATGGGATCAAGGCGCAGATGATATTAGTAGGGTGAGTGCACAAGAGGATACAGCTGCCCATATAGGATATGGTGTGATTCAGATAGGGACTGCAGTTGGTGATGGCGTGTAGTGGCATGTAGGAGGACTCAGTAGCACAAGGGACAGTGGGTAGTTCAGTGTCTTATATTTTGAGGAGTGTGTTTTTGGGGATTCCATTGTTGACACTAGCAGTGAGAGGCATGAGGTAGCTCCTCAGTAGGATTGTGACCAGGAGTCATGAAACTTGGCAGGACAGTTGAGAGTCAGTGAGCGCATGATCATGGCAGCCACTAGATGCATTGATGATACACATGCATTGGTGGCAGGTTATTGTTGGAGGGCCTTGATGGCACAAGATAGTTTAGATGGGGGACTTGTCATTGATGACTTCCATACACTTAGGGAGAGAGTGATTGTGATGAGGTTTGACTACCAGCAGTTGTTGATGGATAGGGATTACCTATTGGAGGTTGGCAAGATGTATCACGGGGAATTAAGGGAGTAGGAGGTTGAGGTGGACCGAATCACTCATGAGTTGGTGAGAACATGGAGATTCTTGGAAGGCACACAGAAAACCCTTCAGGAATCAGAGTCCAGATCAGAGGATCTCCTTGAGGAAACTAGAAAAAAATCCACTACACCTATTTTAGCAGAGAGTCAGATATATCCCTCAGCCACATTGTGTGAGGATGTTGGTTGTTTAGCAGTGGAGCACCAGTTGAGGGAGGAGCATGAGGAGTACCCAGGATCACTGATCAGTATGGAGAGATATGATCCAGAGATACATGAGGATATCCATAGGTCACAGGGACCACCCTTCACAAGGGGTGGTGAGACAGTTGGGCACACACGTACACATGGGGATTCCAGAGCTAGGGGTAGTTTTGAGGACACTTCCATTTATGTTCCAGGATTGGTTGAACTTCATGTAGAGGATGACCCCGTAGTACACCCAAGATCCATGATGTTGCAGGTGTATATAGGATATCACATGAGTATGTAGGGGAACACAATGATGAGTGGTAGTTCACAGAGACATATAGAGGTGTACAGTGGGATTCAGGGGGATGCACTGGATGGCAGGGAGGAGATGTACTCAGTAGAGCATGGATATTCCTCTCCCTTGCAGCAGTATATAGATCTGGGAGATCACCTTCACCGTAGAAGCAATTGTGTGAGTGATTATGGATGAAGAATGATTGACCCACAGTTGGTAGAGATAACTACTATTGTACCCGATGGTTGGTGTTCAGTGATGAGTACAGGTGATTATTTACCATGGGTGTCGATGGACGATCTTTTGGTTAAGACCTTTGGATTGACCAAATCATATGCTACTTTCCAGTCCTATAGTTGGTTGCAGATATTTACGATGGCCTTTCTCGATACTTTCATCATTGATAGCAACACAGGGGGAGCTAGACAGTGGCAGGGGGCATGGAGAGTTGGTAAGTCGAGACCACCTAACAAGAGTGTCTTGATTGCATACATCAAGATAGGGGTGGATCATCAGGGGCGGACAGTTGAGGCCTTGGGAATGATGGAGAGTATACTAGGCCATGGGATAGAGGATATCTCAAAGGTTGCTACATATTCATACTCTCATTGGGATGAGGGTGGAGTGATTTCGACAGTTACTGGTAGGGCACATCAATAGTTAGTGGGGATTGGAAGTGATGAACTTCCAAATTTGGCATGGAATCCAGGAGTCCATTTGGTCAATAGTTTGTTTCATCTTATGAGAATCCAGGAGTGGAGGATCCAGAATGGATACTTTGATCAGACAGTCATGATCAAAATAGAGCAACATCAGCATGATGGTTCCTTTCAAAGACTAGCATGGGACCCTGGGATTACAGGGTTGGGCATTTCATTGACTAGTGGAGACAAGTGGACCTTTGCATGGGGAAGTCCCCTTGATTTTCCATTGAGTTTTAGTATTGGGGAAAACACATCACTGGTTGGTGATTCATTAAGGTCTTGTAGTACCTCACTATGGTAACAACATGTTCAATCGGTGGGGGTTGTGTTGGGTTTGGTATGGTCTGGTAGGACAAAATCATTTCGGTTTGAGACCGTGTGTTATTTGCAGGAGACTCATGGTAGTGATATGTTACAAGATTATATCTCACGAGGCATTGCAATTCATATTTTGATATGAGATTCGGGGATTGGAATGCTTGGTAGTTCAGCATTTGATGGAGTTGAGTTTAGAGTAGAGTGGTTGCTCAAGGAGTTGACTAAGATTATTTGTCCATTGATCATTCTACTCATCAGGAGCATGTGGGTGTCATGCGTGGTGGTCAATTGGAGAGACCACATCTTGAGGGGAGTCTACCTTGTGTCACACAGGTGGATATGGGACCCTGGTATCATATGTAGTTGGATTCAGTTATTGCTTGAGGACAAGCAATCTTTCGGCAGGGGGGACTGTAATGTCCCCATTTTGGGACATTATAACATTACAACATTTCAGAGTGTTATTCCTACCCAAGTAGCCAGATAGGGGTGACAGAAATTTTGGGAGATACTGAGGGGTTTATTTGGGCCTGACTTGCATTGTTCATCATCAGGATCCATTCCACACAGCTTGGCTTTGGTTTCATTGCATTTTGAATATTTTAGTAATTTTGAGTTATTATGGGTCATATCTTAATTAAATTCACTAAGAAGGTCATAATGGGCATATTACTTGGAGAAACCTCTTAGTGCGATAGCTCATCGGAATCAGGAAGAAGAACACTACAGGATAAGATGGTGAGAAGTGACTTTCAGTGGCTGGAGAAGCCATAAGGATGGATAAATCACTTTTTAATTAAGGAGATAAAATGGTTAATTAATTAATTAATTAAGTGATTTAATCATGGAAAATAAAATAAAGTAAAAGTCACTTGGAGGGAAGAAGTCAACAATGAATTAGGGTTTTAGTAGTGATTTAGGGTTTTGGAAGTCAATGATGAATTAGGGTTTTAGTAGGGATTTAGGGTTTTGGAAATCCATAAAGGAAGGGTCAGCGACCTAATTCATGATTATGCAGATTATGACTTGTCACTGAGGAGAGAGGCGCATCTCAGGAGAGATAGTTCAGTGGATTCCAGGAGGAAGACACCAATTGGATGATTTCGGTGTTGAGAGATACACCCTAGTCACCAGGAAGATCATTCAGGTCTTCCATCATTCTTCAGCAGCAATTACACAGTGTTCAGCAACAAGGACACATTCATCTAGAGTGAGGGCGCATCCTCTGAGAGGGTTTTTAGTCGACTTACCACATCCAGGGGGAATTTCGAGATTTCCCTCTGACCCATTTGAGAGGAGGGAAAGACACATATTTTTCCTAGTTCCTCATCAGATTCCGACGGAGGAATCAACTGGGATGCATTTTCCAGACTTGGACGTGCGACACTTTTTGTGGGCACATTTGGGGTTCCAGAGCGAGCATCATACCAGATTCATGGAAACCCTTCTGACCCATTTTCCAGTAGACCAAGGCGGTCATTTTAAGACATATCTCATCCAATTCCGATGGTGGAATCACTAGGACGCATTTTTCCAGAAGAAGAGGGGCGCATTCCCCCAGGGGTATCCATCTGGGTCCTAGACTCATCAGCAAAGGGGTCCGACAGATGCCAGTACTGAGGACTAGAGTAGGGCGCATTATTTGGGGCATTTTACAGGCCATTCCAAAAAGTACAGCTCCCAGGGGAACTTTCTAGACTTCCAGCAGTTATCGTCAGAGCTGCCATAGTCCCAGCGCATCCATTGATTCCGCAATCCTCCCATATTCCGGGTATTATATTTAGTTTCTTATTTGTATTCCGGATAAGATCCTTTTTCTATTTATCTAGTCGAGTATTGTCAGTTTTTTCAGCCGCATTCGGCCATTTTTGTAATCCACAAAGATATCATAATACAAACTTTGCAGTCATTTTTCGCATTTATTATTTGTATGATCATTTATATGTTGTAAACCATTGATCCTACACACACATTAGAAGCATTTCCTAGACTAGCCAATTCAGGAACATTACAAATCACCACCATCACCTCCATCAATATTAATTACACTTATAATAAATCATTTCTATCATAGAACACCACCACCACCACCACCAGAAATTGCAGTCATAATAAGAAGTATTAAAAACTCTCCATACCAATATGTTTTTTCAACCATCGTATTTTGTGTTTTTTTTATAGATATAGTAAAGGATATGAAATTCCCATAATACAACATTTAAGATATAGTAAAGGATATGAAATGCCCACAATACAATATTTAAGTGTTTTTTGGGGGTTATATTAGAGATTTATTGGTTAGATTAGTTATTTAGAAATAGCCACCATGTGTTCGTGACTCCATACAAGGTAGCTAAATTAGTGACAGGATCAAGGGAAAAAACATAAAATAGACAAAGATCTCACAAAACATACAACACGAGAGAGGCAAAAATGAACACAAAAAAAAAACATGATCTTTGGAATTAGACATAGCTTCTATTTATACACATTTATATTAATATCGACCGTTGATCATGAGAATATATCGAGGGATCATATTATTTCTTCTAGACACTTCTTCTCACTCTAGTCAAGGTTATTTATTACATCTTATCTCTAAAAGCTACTTTGATTGAATTATCTCTTACTTACTCGCATAGGTAATTAAGTCTGGTTTACCTTCTCAACAGTTCATCATTCCACATGCATTAGTTATGTATTATAACACTCCCCCTTAATGGATACATGTATTAATATTTATCCGATGAGGCTTTTATGAGAGTCATGTCATCATATTTTTTCATATTCATATGGTTAGGCTTCCTTTAGTGTTCTTAATTTTATTGGCTTCCCCTCATCACAATTCTCCTAGGTATTGTGTGGCTTAATCCTAAGCATAACAATGCTCAATTGGTTTCAGATGATGACTAACCATTACAACAAGTGGATTCTAGCTATCAATAAACTTTTCTTACAAGTGGTTTTGATTGACCAAGAACCTCTCATATAGATGGTTTCAGTTGACCACAAACCTCACACAGAAGTGGTTTCAACTAACCACGAACCCCGAACATATATGGTTTCGGCTGACCAAAAACCATTATGATGGGGGAATTGATTTATAATGCACACTCTCTTGGGATTTCTCCGCTATGAGATTCATCATCAAAAAATTTGCTTCCTCTTTTGTACCTGCATAAAACTGATTACTACTCAAAATATCTGGTTCTTCCTTTATATCTGCAAAAAAGTGATCATTGATGTCCATATAAAAAGAAATCCATCTACCGAGATACATGTGTGCCATCTATTTTATACTCACTAATTATCTAAGAATTATTTTCACCTAAATACTTCATCAATAAGTTAGACTTCCCCTCAATCATAACTTGGTCCCAACCAACTCGCACTTTAAGATTAATCCATCTCACATTCTTTCCCTTAATCAAAGATGAAACTTATTTGACTCACCATCAAGCTTATATATGAGTGCACCTGTTGCCCTCGTACCTACCTAGTGGTTAATTCCACAACTTTATAACACATAGACTCTATGCATAAGAGGGATACGCACCACATGATTTAATGTTCTACCACACTAATCTATGTAGTCCTGACTCAACAAGGCTTACTAAAAACGTGGGGAATAAAACTTGTCTATGGAAAAATTTTACAACTTTGGACCAAAATCTTTTGGGGTGTCGGGCACAACCAATCATGCACCTCATACAACACTTATGTATCATTTCAACGTTTCATATCAGGTACAACAAACATTCTACATGCTTTACTAAATTCCCTTCAAATTACAAGCCCATTACATATACCCATTTATATTTCATCACCAAGCATACATTATGTTTTACCTCTTCATATGGAGTCTTATTTTCATTTACAAATTATTTTATCTCTTACAACAATATTCTTTTCTTATTTGTATTTCACCATTCATCTTTGCAAAAGTCCTCCTCTTGCCATACTTAATCACGAATTTGTCTTTTGTTTCTATTGTCTTCTTCTTTCATCTTCTTCTTTTCTTTCCTTGCATGATTTTCTCTTCATAATTTATGGTACTTAATTATTTATGTAGATAAAACATGTTTGTTGTCGGAATGGTCATTTTAAACACAAACTCAAATACATGACAATAGTTGACTAGACTAGATGTCACTACAATAACTATCTGACTTTTCTTCCACTCGGAATAACATACTTGTTGTTTTAAATACATCATAATACTTCATCATAAATTAATTTGAGGTGTTGGGCAACATCGAACATCTACTTCCAAATTCTCAAGACAATTTATTTTACATAACTTATTCAAATCTTTGCATTCACCATGATGATCTCTTATTCATATAGACAAGCAACTTGACTCAATCTTTGACTATCTTAGCAAGCAACAATACTTTGGTAGAGACTCTCACCACAACTTTATCTTGACTTGACTATGAATTTCACTTTAACTCACACGTGGAATTTTGTGACTCTCTCACCACTTACAAATTGGCTTTAGATTTTTTATTTTTTTTTTTGCATCAATAGACTCTCAACCTCAATTTGACTAAACCTGGACTATTACCTCTCTTTTATAATTGTTTGATTCTATTTTATAAATCCATATGACCATTCCAAACAAATTTAAATTATTCTCTATAATTAATAGACAATGACCCTTTCAATCAATACAAATATCAAGAACGTGCATTTTCAAACTCCTTATGACATCTTGAATATTAAACCCTTACCTTCATTAAGTCAACAAACAACCTATTTTCTCTACCAAGGAATAGTTGCAACCAAGAGAGCCATATATATTATAATTATTACTATGATGATTAGCAATATGCGCTAAACAAAAATCTATATCTTTGGTTCGCCTTACCTAGCTAGAATTAGTATAACCCTTTCTTGGGTTTATGTTTTTCTTCAACCCCCTCCACCAAAACTCAAACCTTCCTCGCTAATCACTCCTTCCACACCTAAGCTCCGAAATACCTCAAAACCACTCTTTCTTCCACCTAATATCTTTTTCTTCTTTTGGATCATCATCAATGAGTTCACAGATGATCTAGGTGGATATTGGTGGCCACCCACCTATTCCAACTCGCTTCTCTTGTTAGTTTCTAGTTCAACACATTCTTATGTACTTCTTTGTAATTGTGGGTTCTACACTTTCTGGGTTGTATGAATCCCTACACATCTTCCAGATGGATATTGGTGGCCTCCCACCTAACCCAACTATCTTATTTTGTATGTTATCATGTCAGTACATATTTTTGTACTTCCAGGGTCGTTTTGGGGCCCTAAACAATGTGTTTTTTAGCGTGCAACAATCAAATTGTAGACAGAGTAAGATTTTTATGGCATAATGTGTATTTCTCGAAAAATACCTTTCTAACAGGTTGTCACACGTCTAAAACGGAGATCTTATGAAAAAGTTACAACCTCGGGAAGTTAATGTATTAACTTACCCAAACGGGGCCCACACGAATTTTGGCATTTCATCTCCTAGGGTTAGGTTTTTGGATGTATAGGGTTTTGGCATTCATGTTTATCATAAAAAGGCCTTCAGAGCCTCAGTGTAATCATCTTCTTGTGTATGGGCATAGTTGTCACATATCTTCTTAGAGATAAAGCTGACACCATTCTAGCGATTCTTGCACTCTATATTTTTATAGTATCTTTAGAATTCTTTCATTAATATAAATAAAATATTGTTGTATTTCTCTTTTTCTGGAAATTTTCATGACTACTTCATTGTTATATCTCTGCTTTCATTTCATTTCCAAAATAATATGGATCAGTGGTATCAGAGCAGGCTTCTGTTGATCATTTTTTCATCACATGCCCCTAGCGAGGTCCAAGTATAGCCAATTGGGTCTCGAGCTTGTCTCTCTTGAGGAAACTCACTCTGGCATGCCCAAGAAACCCTCAATGGTAGTAGAGAAGAAAAATAGTGGAGTAGAAGATCCTATTAACCTGTTTCTTGAGAAATATCTCGCATGACAGAGGGATGAAATGGTGGAGAATTTTTCACACATCCTTCAACGCTTGTTGATAGCAATAGGTGCATATTCATCAAGCGGCCATTTTGGAGGAACGTCTCCCTTCAAGGTACAAGTTAATTTTGATATTCCCATATTTGAAGTTTAGATAGATGCAGCTACCCTAGAAAAATGGTTGAATCTATTAGAAGGTTATTTCTCTACTCAAAGAACAATACTATCTTGTTGACAACTATGAAGACCAGTACATGATATGGACCACATTGTAGAAAGCAAAGAGATAAATAGTGCCATAGTTCACAAATAATTTCCATACCTTGTGCACCAACATGGGTATCAAAGAATCCAAGCAAAATACGGTTCTGAAATATTGTGGGGCTCTGCATAGGTACATCCAAACTGAAATGGATTTCCTAAGCATCTCATCATTGGGAGCTACCTATTGATATGTTGTCAAAATTGAGCATAAATTTAGGCAGAAAAACAAATGAGAATTTGGGTCTGCAAATATGCCACAACAAAAGCATGGTAAATACGACCCTATCCAATAACCTCTAGACAACTAGTCCAAGAAACAAGACAATAAGGGAAGGGGAAAGACGAATAATGACACTGGGAAGTAGTGTGACTTCCACAAAAGTCCTTGGAACAACATCGATGAATGTCACTCGAAACAGACATTGGTGTTCGAGGTCAAAGACACGAAGCTAAACCCTAATTCAGAATATAGTCGAGAAAATATTGAAAAAACACTGATCACTGACGCATACCCCACTCCTACTGTCTTGACCACAAAAATTCAACCAAATGAACTAGTTGATCCTAAAGAGTGGCAGCACCTCTTCCATTCACAGATGTGGGTGAAGGGGACCCCATTTCATTTAATTGTTGATAAAAACATATAGAAGAACCTTATCTCATCTAAGGTCATCAAATAGTTGGGTTTGTCGACAATACCACACCTGCAATCATACAACATTGGGTGGCTTCACTAGGGACGAGATCTTCATGTCAGCTAGCGGTGTCGCTTGTCCTATGGCATCCAACCCTTCAACGATGAGGTAGTGTGTGATGTTTCCCCTCTTTATGTTTTGATGTTGTTTTCAGAAAACCATATATGTGGAAACATCATATTTTCTATGATTCTATACCACGTAGTGTTATTATTAGTCTCAAAGGTTATCTCTATAGGGTACCAGAGGTAGTTCCGACGACTGCTCCACCAAAACAGTACCACATGGTAATATCTCATACTGCAAAATTCATCCTCTTCACATTTTGTTCAAAGGATGCACAAAAGAATGCTACAACCACTACAACCTCAACACCTTCTATCCAAAAAAAGCAGATTGTCAAAGAGAAAGAAGATATTATTTCTTCACCTATAATGATTCCTACACAATACCCTGTCAAACCTAGGGACAATAGGTTGGTGGAACATATTCAACCCTGTGAGAAATAGGTTTGTGATAGTCTTCCATAGACCAATCAACACAACTTATCCAACAAGGTATGCAACTCACCAATATTCATATTTAGAAAATGCTTTCCCCTCTTCCCTACGAACTCAACACAATTGAGACCATTTCTTCCTAAGGGGGGAGGACTGATCCAGGTGGATATTGGTGGCCACCCACCTATTCCAACTAGCTCCTCTTGTTAGTTTTTAGTTCAACACATTCTTTTGTACTTCTTTGTAATTGTGGGTTCTACACTTCTGGGGTTGTCTGAAGCTCTACACATCTTCCAAGTAGATAGTGGTGGCCTCCCACCTAATCCAACTGGATTATTTTTTATGTTTTCATGTCATGGCATCTTTTTTTATTTCCAGGGCCGTTTTAGGGCCCTAAATAATGTTTTTTGGTGTGCCACAGTCCAACTATAGATGGATTCAGAGTTTGAAGACATAATTTGTAGTTCCCGAAAAGACCTTTATAACTGCCTATCATGTGCCTAAAAAGGAGATTGTATGCAAAAATTATGACCCTGGGAAGTTAATGTAATAACTTACCCAAACTGGGCCCACATAAATTTTGGTGTTTCATCTCCTAGGGTTAGGTTTTTGGATGTCTAGAGTTTTGGCATTCATGTTTATCATAAAAAGTCCTTCAAAGCCTCATTGTAATCATCTTCTTGTGAATGAGCGTAGCCATCACATCTCTTCTCAGAGATAAAGATGCCACCATTCTAGTGAGTCTTGCACTCTGTATTTTTAAAGTCTCTTTACAATTATTTCATTAATAGAAATCAAGTGTTGTTGTATTTCTCTCTTTCTGGCAATTTTCATGAGTACTGCATTGTAATATGTCTTCTTTCATTTCGTTCTGAAAATAATTAGGATCAATAGAGCATGTAGTAAAGACTCACCTAGTTATTGGGAATTATGAATCTCTAGGAAAGAACATCTCTTATTATTCCAATGATTCCAAAATTCCACCACTCAAATTCTTCTTCCCCTGGCTCTCGCAAGCGGTGCTCCTCCTATAAATTGAACCCACGGAGAAAATTTGGTGGCTCCACTAGCTTACCTAATGAGAAACACTTTCCTTTTTCATTTTATATATGGTGATGATCTCCACATTCTCAATCCCAACACCGACCCTTCGGATGGCCTTGAGCCGAATGTGGGAGGACTCAAAGACCAGGCATTTCCATAGGTCTTGGGGAAATCAAAGTTTCCCACAAATGTTTCCACCAAATGGAACCTCAGCCCCACCTCCTTTGACTTTAGGGTATTCTCACTAATTCCATTGGCAACAATCCTTCATCAATCTATTTGGATTGAAATCTTGGGTTTGGCTTCGCTGTGAACTCTAGGCTTGCATCTCATCCTTGCATGATTTAAAGAAAGAGAAGCTTCATTTTATATCCACCATATATCCACTACACTACACTGTCCATGGATTATGATGTGCTAGATGTCGACGGATCCTTCATTGAATCAACAATTCCTTTCATCCTCTACAAATGTCACTCACTGCCCACAAATTTGGTACCGTGAATGACCCCACAATTCTCCTTAGCAAGTTTGTGGGAATTGAGATAAATACAAAGTTGAACATGAATTGACTACACCAGTCCGGCCTAAATGGGCTCTTGTTTCTCGTGTGTTAGGGACCTAACCTCCCAAATCCCTCATGTATATAGAATAATATATTTTCTATGTAATAAAGGATGGAATTAGTAAATAAGGTCTATTTAATAAATATGAACAAGTAAATGTAAAAAGACCTAATAAAATCATATGCTTCTAGAAATATCTTCATCTAGAATGTTCTTTATAAGATAGAATTAGTATAAATAAGAGTAGGAGGCATGAGAAATCTTTTTCTTGAAAATTATTGTAATAGAGCTCTGGTTTGATAGAGGTTTTGTCCTTGAAGAGGCAAGTGAACATTTCTTTCTTTGAATAAAGGTATTATTTCTGGTATTTCTCTTCTCAATATTTTGTTGTTCCCTTTATATTGGCTGAATATTCTTATTTCTTCATATTATATTACATTTGGTACCTTATCAAGTGGTATCATAGCAATTCCATTAGCAAGAATTGTGGGTAAATGTTTTCTAGGGAAGATGCATGTACTCTTGACGTCTTTAAAGCACAAATATTTGTTGTTCAATGGGTAAAATTGTGGTGGGGAAAACTACTTGTAAGAGATACAGGAAAATCAACGGGGTTTCCTAGAAACCAAATTTTCTCCCTTGTTGGAAACCTCTATAACCCTTGTAGGTACCCTTTTAGTAGTACTGCATCAGAAAAAATATGTACACGGCCATCACTCCCACATACCAGAAAGTATATTGAGAGTCCCCTAGGTCTCCTGAAACCATCACTAGATCAACTGATCTTCCATGTGATTTCTATAGTTCCACCAATAAAAACACTCGGGAAGATACTCTCTAGTACCTCGGTAATTGAGTAGTATAGATAAGAGTATGGTCAAGCCTCCTTAGTTGGCTCCCTAAGATATTGGGCCAAGTAATATTGTTTGACCCCGCACGTATATCAGAGAGCTATAAGATAGATAAAACCATTTCCCATAGGCACCCTACAAACCCTAACCTGGGGGAACATACCAGATAAGGATCATAAAGGATATTTTGTTCGTGAAACCTTTCCTCTTGCATTCTATTTGCAAAATTACTACATATTTGTTTCTATTAATAATTTAGGCATTTCGACACTGCAATATTATTCATGTCACAGTATAACTTTACAAGAGTAAAAAAAACAAAATATAAACAAATAAGAAAGGAGTATAATGGTCCCTCCAACACTCTTATCTGGGTGGTCCCACCCACCCTTCCCGACACCCTTACTTGACACCTATCCCATTTCATCTCTATTTTTAGCATGATCACTATCATATATATCATTTCTCCATATTTTTTTGTGGATCCACTTCCCCTCCCCAACACCCCTCATTCTCAAATGGCCACCAATCGCAACAAAGAAATCCTTCACCTGCAAGAAGGATCCAAATAACACAGGGAAAAAATCCAGAGAGTGACTTCGGAAATTGCTTGCACCAATTCTAAATTGGAAACTTTCAAGGCCAACGCTACACGTAAATTTGCAACAGTTAACGGTGAATTACTCCCCCTCACCACTTCTCTCAGCTAATGGTTGAAATAGTCCCATGGCTCTCCCTCCTCTGAACAACCTTCACATTGTGAAGGTGAGGATTATTCCCATAATATGGCCTTTCATTCAAACCCCCTTCATCATGACCCCCAACTTCCTGGAGTTGAGGTGAACAAATTTGATGGCTTAGATCCCATAGGCTAGGTCACTCAAATGGAACATTATTTATCCTTGCATGGAATTAGTGATGAGCTATCCAAAAAAATTTATGGTGTCCTTTACCTGGATCCTAAATGTTGTAAATGGTGGCAATGGCATAGAAAGACATTCCAAGGGTATGGTTATTGGACATAGTTTGTTGCAGATATTTATGAAATCTTTGAAACTAACACCCACTATCTATGCCATTTGACCAGGTTGAAACAATATGGCACAATTGGAGATCCATTAAGACTCCAAGTTTGAAATCTCCAATTAAGACTCACCCTCAATGAGCCAAGGAATCCCAACAGATTGTCTCCTCCCAAAACCACAAACCCTCCTTTATTTTTCACACTCAAAATACCAATCATACCCCTCCTACCACTCATATCAAGATCAATAAATTAGCATGGGAAGAAATGGTTGAATGCCAAATCAAGGGTCTTTTCAATAGTTGTGATGAATTTTTTTTTTCGGGGCATAAGTATAAATAACATAAACTTTTTACGGCCATTCAGGAGCATGTTTCTGATGAATATGTTGAGGTTTCACCTGAGGAATCACTACCACAATAAGTTGATATTACCTCTCCCTCTTAACCTCCCAAAGTTGAACCACTAATTTCACTGAATCCTCTCACTGGTTTTTATACTCCCCAAACCCTTAAATTGATTGGTTATATTAAGCATAGGAAATTCATCATCTTAGTTAATAGTGGAAACACTCATAATTTCATTCATCATCGCCTTGCCCAAGGAATCAATTGTTATATTTGTGTTGTCAACAATTTTACAATCATGAGTGCTAATGGTGGTTCCATGAAATATGGGGGGCGTTGTAACAATGTGCACCTACAAATTGGTCAGTATAAATTGAAATCTCACATGATTTATATTAACATGGGTGGTTGTGAAATTGTGCTTTGTGCTAAATGGATAGACACTCTAGGTCCCATAACCATGGATTTTAAGGATTTGACTATGCAATTCCAACATAAAGGACACAAGTATAAATTCCAAGTCATTATCACATTCTCTTCTGAGATCATCAACTCCCACTGGAAGGAAAACTTACTCAAAACATTTCATGCTGGAATCATTTCCCAACTCCATTCCATTCAAAAAGTTGAGACTCCCTTTGTGCACTCCAACCTTCAATATATCCTTTCCCAACATCACATTGTTTTTCAAACTCCCTAGGGCCTTTTCCCTTCATGCATCGACCATGACCATTCCATTACTTTAATTTTGGGGATTCTTCTTCCCAATGGGAACCCTTATCGCCATCCATTTTCTCAAAAAAATGAAATTGAGAAAAATTTCCAAGAATTTCTAGAAGTCGATGTTATCCATGTACCAACCCCTATTCTTCCCCTGTTGTCATGGTCCTCAAGAAGGAAGGAACTTGGTGCATGTGTCCTAATTTTCGCTCCCTCAAAAAAATTACCATCAAGAATAAATTTCCCATTCAAGTCATAGATGACCTTTTGGATGAACTTGGTGGGGCTCAATACTTTTCCAAACTTGACCTCCATTATGGCTAACACCAGATACATATGAAAGAGGAATACATTCCCAAAACTACATTTCTCACTCATAAGGGCCACTATCAGTTCTTGGTCATTCCCTTTGGTCTCTATAATTCCCACTAATCTTTTCAAAGTATCATGAATCATGTCTTTTGTCCTTTCCTCTGTGACTTTGTGTTAGTATTATTTGATTATTTTCTCATCTATACTAAAACTTGGCAAGGCCATCTCACCCATGTGGATCAAGTTCTCAATCTCCTCTCCAAGACAAAACCTTTTCTTAAATAATCTAAATGTCCTTTTGGCGTCTCTGAAGTTGAGTACCTAGTTCATATTGCTGGAAAGAATAGTATATGGATGGATCTTAAGAAAATTGAAGCTATGAAAAATTGGCCTCGCCCTAAAAATATTAAAATTTTATGTGGTTTCTTGGGTTTAACAAGATTGATGTAACCCCCCTCCCCTTCGGGGTTCTGCGACCTCCCGGTCACTGGATCGTTCTCCCTCCTTGAGCTGGAACAACTCTTTGGTCCCTACTGGAACCTCTATACTAAAACCCCCTATACTACAACTCTTTGGTCCCTACTGCAACCCCCCTCCCCTTCGGGGTTCTGCGACCTCCCGGTCACTGGATCRTTCTCCCTCCTTGAGCTGGAACAACTCTTTGGTCCCTACTGGAACCTCTATACTAAAACTTGGCAAGCCCATCTCACCCATGTGGATCAAGTTCTCAATCTCCTCTCCAAGACAAAACCTTTTCTTAAATAATCTAAATGTCCTTTTGGYRTCTCTGAAGTTGAGTACCTAGTTCATATTGYTGGAAAGAATAGTATATGGATGGATCTTAAGAAAATTGAAGCTATGAAAAATTGGCCTCGCCCTAAAAATATTAAAATTTTATGTGGTTTCTTGGGTTTAACAAGATTGATGCAACCCCCCTCCCCTTCGGGGTTCTGCGACCTCCCGGTCACTGGATCGTTCTCCCTCCTTGAGCTGGAAAAACTCTTTGGTCCCTACTGGAACCTCTATACTAAAACCCCCTATACTACAACTCTTTGGTCCCTACTGCAACCCCCCTCCCCTTCGGGGTTCTGCGACCTCCCGGTCACTGGATCATTCTCCCTCCTTGAGCTGGAACAACTCTTTGGTCCCTACTGGAACCTCTATACTAAAACTTGGCAAGCCCATCTCACCCATGTGGATCAAGTTCTCAATCTCCTCTCCAAGACAAAACCTTTTCTTAAATAATCTAAATGTCCTTTTGGCGTCTCTGAAGTTGAGTACCTAGTTCATATTGTTGGAAAGAATAGTATATGGATGGATCTTAAGAAAATTGAAGCTATGAAAAATTGGCCTCGCCCTAAAAATATTAAAAGTTTATGTGGTTTCTTGGGTTTAACAAGATTGATGCAACCCCCCTCCCCTTCGGGGTTCTGCGACCTCCCGGTCACTGGATCGTTCTCCCTCCTTGAGCTGGAACAACTCTTTGGTCCCTACTAGAACCTCTATTAAACAAATCCACAGGTCCTTTTATGAAACTCCACCTGCGTGACTAAGCACCCAAGCGCGAGCTTCTACTCCATGCGGTCACGAGCTGTGACCGCATGCCTATGAAAAAATCGTATCGCGAGTTCGTATATCGAGATTCCTTGGGATGAGCCTCCTCAATCCTCTCGATAGTCGATTATCGATGAGGTTTGAGCACTGATTAACTCCCCTCAAATATTATACCACTTGACCACCACTTGTGACCACTGGCTGAGCCAAAAAAGGCACTCGTTGCATTTTGCGTGTCAGTGATTTGAAGAAATCGACCCCTTGTTATTCAACCCCCTGAGTCCCAAAATTGCGACAAGGGATTAACTCGTGTTATATCCCCCCTTTACTTCCACCATATAACCTATCGCTATGTTCTAGGGATAAACCTTCTGAGTGCTTCAGAACTTCGTGTTTTGCGAGGTTAAGGCTCAACCCCAATGGTTACCTTTCGAATACCCGATCCTTGAATATTCGATATTTTCTTCGACCAGATTAATGGTCATGGTTCTCTCATGTGATCTGACAGTTCAGGTCATGTCACGAGTCTGAACCTCGCAATTCCTCGACTCTACTCCTTTGACTTTTTTCAGTAGTGAGTCAACGAAATGTTGAACATCTCGCCATGCGTCCCTCCAAAATGGATGGTCCTGATGACGTCGGGACAACTAACGGCTGTGATCCTTTCATGAGTCCACACTTCATGAATTCTCTTGATTCAGTTCTTTTACTCCTTCCCCCTCCAAGTCAGTGAAATGGTGATTCGTCGCCATGTGCGTTCCTAGACAACAGATGGTCCCGATGGTTTCAGAACGATCAACGACTATGATCCTTTCGGCATGATCAATAGTTGTGATCTTTTCGGAACGACCAACAACTGTGATATTTTCACGAGTTTTCTCTTCACAAAATATCATGAATGACTTTTTAACTCCTTCAAGCTGTGAGTCAGCGAAATACTGAGAATTCACCATGCGTCCTCTTTGATGGACGGTTTCAATGGTTTCAAAACTTCTTCCGTGAAACTTCCTTCGGATCCAACGACTGTTGGTCCGTGCACTTAGATCTGATGGCCCAGATATGTTTTCCTCCTGCACTTACTTCTCTCTACCTGGACAGGGATTCGACGGTCTAGATATTCCCTGCAATTGATCTATGGTCACTGTACCTTCTCTTCTAAACTTTCGCCTAGAATATTTCTCAGGATTCAGAGACTCGATCTTCGCCCCTCTTGCGAATCCAAATCTTGTATCTCGCTAACACTTATAGAAAGTGATACCTCTTTTGAGATTTGTCTCTCGAAGGATTTTTCAATCTCCCATGCACACCTTGCGTTCTGGGGATTTTGAATAACTCGGTTCGAAGGATTTTCTTGAAAAAGAAAATGCTTCTCGCCCACCTGGCGTTCTTCTTCACTGGTTCTCCGAAGCTTGTTGGATCCTTGATACTGTGCACACCTTGCGCCTAGCCTAAGTTTCTCTAAATCTCTCTTTAAACTTCTCTGGATCAATCCTAGACTCATTCAACACACTCCTTGTGCTCGAGATGCACACCTTGCATACAAGTATCAGAAGATAAATGATTGAAACTCAACCAGCTTCATCACAAACTCATACATTCAATCTCTTGAACACTCATACATGAAATGAACAGTAACAAATCATACATACAGAATAACATTCATGCAATCACATATGAAATGAACACAGTCCAAGGATTTGGGACAATTTCTGTCTACCCTATTCATTCATGAAAACAAAATACATGGTGTTTTTTCTATTCTACTCTGCTCTACTCCTCTCTCTATTTTTCCCTCTTATATTCTCTATCTTACAATGCAATACTGAAAAACTATCTAAGGACTTCTCCACGAGCTCTCTCATCCTGTTCTAAAATCTATCATTTCAAATTTAAAACTATTACCTACTCTATCCTATTACAATAACTACTAGTTATTGCCAAATAGAGTCGACACTCCATATCTTCATTTCCTTACAGTCCTTCCAGAATTTACAAACACGCTACAATATAAAATTGTTGTTTACAAAATATCTCAAAAACCAATTAAATTCTGAGTTAAATGCTTGATTTGAAACTATGTCATTGCTGAGATGTCATTCTTCTGCCTCCACACGTGCATTGTTGATTTTGAAGGCGATGCTCCTACATCATACTTCTCTGGTTAAAATTTCTCATGGAATCCTATCCATGAGCTCTTGCACTGTTTTTCCATGCTTCAAAATATCAGGTTTTGTGACCCAACTTACATCGTTCATTGGATGATCTTTCCACTTCACTAAGTATTCAGGATATGTCTTCCACCTGGTTTTATTTCCATCTCTCTGTTCGATAATTTTCTCCATATGAGGTTTTTTTGTTGTCGGCAATTGCTCTTCCCACTGAATTTATTTCTAATCATATGATTCTCCTACTTCAACTCTCCTATAAGGATACAAATCTACAACATTGAATATCAGTGATATTCCAACATTGTCTGGAAACTCAATCTCATAAGCATTGGTTGTGAATCTTCTGAGAATCCTACATGGTCCTATGTTTTTCATCTTTAACTTGTTGTGCGTTCCCCTTGGAAATATCTCTTTTCTCAAATGAGATAAAACTTCATCTCCAACTTCGAATTGAACTTCTCTTCTCTTTTGATCAACTCTGCTCATGTATTTCTGACTTCTGTCTTGTAGTTTCTCTTTAACTCTGTCATGGAGTTTCTACATTTTCGTTTCAAAATCCTCTACTCCAGAACTTCTAAACT